>VYZW01046724.1:26486-53574 GCA_013401315.1 Balaeniceps rex
CCACCTACATAATCAGGACATGAATTTTCTACCATAATGTTTAAATCAGTTGAGAATTATTAAATGCATTTTCAAATATTAAAATGAAGTAGTGAAATAAAAACATGCTTTTGCTGC
Organism: Balaeniceps rex; assembly: GCA_013401315.1. Lineage (NCBI taxonomy): Eukaryota > Metazoa > Chordata > Aves > Pelecaniformes > Balaenicipitidae > Balaeniceps > Balaeniceps rex. The sequence goes on from VYZW01046724.1 coordinate 26,604, forward strand.
GTTTACTTTACTTTACTTACTGCATTACTTCTTTTTCCTGAGCATAAGATCTAGGGTCTTCTGTTTGCTTTTGGTCATGCTACCAATGATTTATTCTTTATTTTTTCCTTCTCCTTGCTTAACTTTGTGCTCTATATTGCAGATTCAGCAGAGATGGGCAACTGAGACTTAAAGTTGAAATAGACTTTTCCGAAAGCAGTCATTATTTAGTTTTTTAAGACTGAACCTTCCTGGCATATTGATCTATAGTTCATTGATTGACTGAAATAGATCACATGCCTCCTACACTAAGAAGCTAAGCCGTTGCTAGCATGCTTCGGGCACGACTGTTCAGGAAAGCCCTTGTTGGGATGAGTTATCACATGCATTCGTTGACTATTCCAAGATGAAAGATTAAATTTTTGCCCCAGTGAAGTCAGTAGGAGTTCTGAAATTAACTTCAATGAAGTTGTGTCTTCATACAGGCTTTCCATTTCCAAAATCCTTGGCGTTCAATGTCCTCTTCCTATTCCTCTAATATAAAGGTGAAATATCCAGGCTCATACGAGTCAGAAAATACAGTTTTTAGCTGTCCAAAAGATAATTTTTAGTAATCAGGATCTCCTCAACATTTATTTGGGACTAGGTCATCTTCTGGTTTAGGAGATTAAATTTAGTTTGTCACATCTTCCACATAGGAGCATTTCCCTGCTGGACTGGCCAGCAAAAGATCAGAATGCAGGGGTCTTCAAAATGCCAAGACTTGGACTTCATACTCACGGAGCATAAACCCAGGACAGATAAAGATGTTTCCAAACTAAGGTTATGAAGATTGTGTTTTTCATGGACTCCCAGGCATTCCAAGTATCTCATTAGAAACATGTTAATAATCAATGTAAATCAACAAAAACTGGACTTAATGGAAAGAACATTCCTTTCTGGCAGAAACACAAGCTATTTGTATAGTATCAATCTTACCCGTGCTGACTGAACAAGCTATTTTGATTTTCAGTAGGGTTTACGGGGCAGATACCATCAATATCCACAGGTTAAAATTGGGAACAGGACTTGGAAGAAGGCAAAATACCAACTATGTAGTTCTAGTCATTCTATACTGTCTGTAGAAAGGTGCGTGAATACATTTATGTACACCCATACATGTACAGTGTACATCCCTGCTTCTGGTATTTAGCTCTGGAAAATGCAGAAGCACCATCTGTCTCCTCCATCCACGCGTAACATGCGAAGCATTAGTTGAGTAGTACGTAACAATATCATACTAATAACAAAGTAAGATTTGAAGAAAATCTATTAGCTTGGTTTTCAGTTAATTCCGAGGTGTATGCACAGAGAGTGGATAACTTAGGATTCATATTTCTCACCTTGACAGCCTTTACCATTGTATCAAGGAAGCATTGCACACGGGCTGTATCATCCTCGTTGCTGTGATATTATTACGCCTATATAGAGAAAAGCCTCTGAGCAACATGAAGCAATGTGTTCTGGGCCCTGTGGTTCCCCTGTATGGCTTTGTCACAATTCCTCTCAAATACTACATTTTATGCTGCTACTTTCTGATATGCGAGGGGTTGTTATCTGGGTAAAATCAGCTCATGTCCTCTTAAGCTCATGTCCCCTTAAGGGTTAAGGAGAGGGCAACCGTGTTAGCTTAAAAGATGTGCGGTGTCAATGCAAGCATGGAAAGCAAAGTCAGTAGCTGCAAATCAGTTGTAAAGCATAAAACTCAGTGCATGAGAACAGTAATGAAGTATTATTTACAAAAATATTAGAAATACAGATTAATTCTTTCTGTCACCTTGGTTTAAAACCTAATGGATGTATGCCAAGACAGAATGGCAATTCTCCAGAAACCCGTCCTGTGATGTCTTCACCCTCAAGTCTTTCATATTTATTATCTCCAAGGTCCAGACTGGTGTCTACGTCAGGCAGAGCCAAGCAGAACTACAAAGACTTCCTCTACTGTTTTCTGAAAATTGCTGTGGCCTCTGCAATGTGTTGCTTGCTCTTTCCCTTCCACTCGCACTCTCGGTTCCTTCAGCAGCGCTCTGTAGCCACGTCCCATCTTCATTAAGGGGAAAATATGGTAATGAGGAGACAGATGGGATCCTCTTCGTGAACTCTAATCTCTTTCACTTTCATTGGTGACAGGTGCTGGAATGAATTCTGTGCTAATGGGAACTCCTGAACTACTGGGGTAAAATTTAAATACCTGGCAGAGGGAAATTATCATATGGTTAAAGTACCAGACTTTGGTTCGGGAGCTCTTCTGAAGGCTTTTGTTTGATTTGTGGCATGACACTTAATCTTCTGTGCTTCATCCATAAAGTGTGGATAATATTGCCTTCTTTTCTTAGTCCGAGAGAGGGTGATGATGATTCACACAGGCTAGAAAGGAAAAGACATACAAAATTATTGCTTGAATTTTAAAAGGCTCATATTAATGCACTGTGCAGAGGATCTGGAGCACATATTAAATGAATTATTATTGTTTTCACTTCCTATGAGCCATCATTTCTTTTCAGCCCTTGAACAGCCCAAGTTTCTGATACAAGGTTTACTCTGAGCAAACACTTTTCCTCTCGGAATTGCTTTTATTTCAGATTGAAGGAGAGAAAGGGGAATAAATGAATAAGGAACTAATACAAGATCAACATGAGGGAGAAGGCAGGAACCATTCTCTTTATCTCAGCCATTTTGAGTAGATTTTTAGTCCTGTGTTGAAGCAGAGAGCATGGGGCAGCATTATTTAAAGGGATGCAAATGAAACAGAGAATCAGGTGGGCCACTTACACCTCCATAACCCAGGAAACCAGTATTTTAGCACCAATCTCCATCTCTCTCTGCTGCAGCATTGCATCACTCTCATAAACTAAGAATTCTCTGCTGTTTACATATGAACTCTTAGTTTTTTTCCTTGTCAGCCAGGTGAGGCGGAGGTCTGGAAAAAGAGGAGGAGGCATTAGGGGTGCAGGGGGGTGTCAGCACAGGCTGAAGACCCAGACCTACCTGCCTCAAGGGAGGTGAGTGCAAGAGAGACAGGTTTTGCAGATGGCTGCTTTCCTTGCTCTTGCAACAGGGTAGCTTCACAAACGCCACTGTACTGAAGTCCCTCACAAACGGTAGCTTATTTCTTACCATAACTAGTATGCTGTCTTCCTCCTTCCACCCCCAATTTTCCCAGAAATGCTTTCTTTCTTAGAATTTCTTCATCCATTCCATCCAAATATTTTCATCCAATTTCTTTTAACATCAAACCTGCTATCTTATGTCTCAATATTTTAGGATGTTGGGACCGAATTGTTTGTATACTCTTGGATATTGAAATCACTTTCTTTTATGATAACCCTTCCATTATCATTTTCTTTCAGCTACTCTCTTAAAAAAACCCTTTCACTTCAGTGCTGAGATGACTTGCTAAATGTCATAAAATTATTTGTGAATTTCCAGAGAATGTTCTTGAGAATAAAAGGGTAATAAGGGTCAGAAGAATGCTGATAATACATGACTCGGCTATGTAAGGCTCTTATAACAGAAAACCTGGAATTCGGTCAAAAATAGATTGCAGATAATACCCTTATTACATGAAGTACAAAGTTAAAAAGGGGTTACTGCTCTTGTAATTAGCTTACTTGTGAAATTTAGGAGTATTATAAACCCTGAACAGTTTGTGACAGATGTGACATTTAGGTGGCCTTGGTACATTTAGAATAAACTTTTCTAAAAACCATGATGGAAGTTTTTATTTTTTGTCCCTTCCTTCCTGATGCTGGATGGAAATATGCAGATATTTTTTCTCTTTAAAAGTTTTGTCTCTGATCATCTTTCAAGGACCTTTGAAACCTTATGTCTAACAGAAAGACCAGGTCAACCAAGAATGTAATTAGGAAAATCAAATGCTGCTTATTATAAAAATGAGTCTTTTTTCAGTTCTGTGATTTATTTTCTTAGCATATACTTTCATGCAGTTATGCTTTGTGCAAGATGTGGGTGCTGGCTGAGGTCACCACAAGGTGCAGAAACAGCAAGCGGTATTTTCTCTGTTAAGTTAAGAATGATACAGCATTGTGAAATGATATATTAATGAAAGGAGATGATCTTCTACTGCCGGATCACAGGCTTTAGCTACGGACTGTGCGGTTCAAGTCTGAGATAGCTCTGTAGTATCACGGATGGATAAAGAAGGATGCAAAATGGCTTTTGCATGATTATATGGATAGGAGGGAGCAGATGCCTCTGTTTTCTCTTACCGTGCATTTGTGTAGCTAAGGACTGTGTGTGGTAGCTATTCCTTTCTCAACTTAGCTTCTTAACAGAGTCCCTGTTTCCTCTATATTGCTGTTTATTTGGTAACACAAGGATCTGTGCAGAGTTTAGCTGCAGCATAAGCTTATTAAAGCCAGAAAAATGGGAGTGTTTTTCTCCTTTTTTAAAAACTTTTGTAGTATGGCTCTTGTCCTTGCTACTGTGTCTGTGCAGTGTCACATAACACTTCATAACACAGTCATCATCATAACTCTTCATCAACCTTGTACACACCAATTCCTTTTTAGCCGCAAGCAAACCTTGTATCAGCAATGAAGAGGATCACTTCTGCATATCCTTTAGCTCAACAGGAGAGTATACAAGAGAATAAATACATCTTAGGTATACAAATATTTTCTTTCTTTTGGCAACAGGTTTGCTAGAAAATTGCAGCATTCTGATATTGATTAAAAAACTTCTCCCCAGAGACGTATTTTAGAAGTGATGCTTGGGCAAAATACATTTATGGGGGAGGGGGCTTTTTCTTTGAGTACAAGCTTTCGGGTTTTTTCAGTACCTGCGTTTTTCAGTGCTGAGCGCATCACTTCTTACTGTGATCAAATAGATGTGCTGCTAGGAAGCTTTTATGTTACGATGTTCAAAGAAAAGGTCACTTTGCGTTGAATGTTTCTTGCCCTAATTTTAATTAAAAAGTCACACAAGATTTTCTTTTCTCTTGTTTGTTCAGCTTTAGGCATTTGTTTGTTGTAAGAAAGGGAGAACATGAAGGATTTCAGATACCCTCTCTTCTCAGAGCAGCTTGTAAATCACCCTGTAAACTTACTAATGTTTAATGCTTTCTGATGGCAATAGCTTCAGCTTCGTAGACAGATTCTTTTTGTTTTCCCCCAGTTTTCTTTCTGTGGATCTTGGCACTTTGTCACTTGGTTAAGAATACTTATCAGGCTCATAAAGAGCGGGCAGGAGCTGCAGGAAACCTGGTTGTGTTATCAGCTGAACCAGGCAAAGTGCTCGGCTCACACATCCTTGTCCCCAGCTTCCTGGCTCAGCCAGTATTGTATGTGTGAGGTGGAGAGAGGAATAACAACCTAACTTCAGCTCACCTTCTGACACTCGTCTCAGGTACAGTAGCAGTAGTAGTGCAGACCCCCCTCCATCAGCTGTTGAGGCTTAGCTCCTTAGACTGAACTGGGGAAGCTGTAGGGCAGCCTCACGTCCTGCTGGCCTGGCCAAGGAGGTGCTGGGCAGCCGGGGGCATCTTAAAATGTTGCTGATAAATCTGGCAGATCTGTGAGCAACCCATGAAACAGCATCTCTGAATTATTCTAAGAAACAAATCTATTCTAAGTCTGCTCTATGAACATCTGCTTGTCGCACTCAAGAGCACTGATATACTGCGGGGTCTGTTTCTTGACATAGCTGTTGTGGAAAGTGTCTCTGGTAATCAGACAAAAACTGAAATTGTTCCTCATGAAGAACTTCAAAGATAGCCACAGTTGACCTAGCATCCAAACTGGCCATTTTAATTCAACCTAATGAATATTATGCATGGAGACATTTGGATGTAAAGAATTGAAAGCATTTTATGTCCTTATAAAGTTAAATGTTATAGTTGTTCTTAAAACTTGGAAAACTTGTTTGTTTAATACGGCATTGTTAGTTTAAAAAAAGCAAGCTGATATTTAAGGATGGCTTTTAATGCAGTGACAAGCGTCCTAGTTTTCAGGCTAATGATAATCATTAAAACAGATAAAAGAGTACAAATAAATGCTACCTACCTATTAATTCTAACTGCTGGTTTAATGCACAACAGGTTAGTGTTACCTCAGTTACGTCCCTCTTCCTATTCCTTCCCATTTGATGTTGCAATATTCTGATCCACTATGCTGGCTACGTCATTAGCCTGGAATAGCAGTGTGCACTGCAGCCCTGGGAAGGGCTGTATTTGTGGTGGGTTTCCAGTGAAAAATGAGAAAAAATACTGCAAAGTATGGTGAGGACAGCCTGCAATATTTTTCTGTACCGGGAAAAAACCCCAACCCTCTGCAAAAATCAGATTAGCACTCTCCTTAGAGCTTATTTAGGAAAACTCTGTTATGCTAAAAGAAATTATTTTTATCGGCAAAATGAATGAAATAATTTTACATGGAAGGATTTTAGCTTTCACATGTTTCACTGATAGTGCTAAAGAATTACACAGGCTTTCAAAACCATGTAGTTCTAGGTCAGTTCAATCTACCCAGTGTCTCAAGAGTTCTGTGTATCAGGTACTGTATTTTACTGGTACTTTCTTTAGGGTAGAACTACATCCTAAAGAAAGGGATCATCTCAGACAGACTAGCAAGGCTGTCATTCAAGAAGCATAAACCTTCTCCCCTGTGCAATTAGGGAACAAGCTCCCTACTGACCGACTAACCTTGCCAGTTATGCTTCACTGAGGAGCAACTTGTCAAATGTCACTTTTTAGCCTGAAAACTAGAATTCCTGAATGCTCTTTAAGATGAGTAGCTGCTGCAAGGAGATTTGTTTCCTTCAATAAAGAACCTGCTGAAAGTCACAACCACAAGGTTGCTGGGTCTTCGAAGGATCTTAGGGCTCAAATCCGTCGTCAGATAGGGAGGGATATTCCTGCCTGCTTGGCCCAACAGCAGCCGAATTCAAGCAGAAGGTGGTTGTTGTTTGGCTGAGGAACAGTGACAGCAAGTTGGGGGATTTTCGTACTGCGATCCATTTATTTAAAAAAAAAATTGTTTTATCTTTCCTTAAGGAGTGGCAGGAACAAAATAAACAAGCAGCATTCCTTCTCTCACTTTTCTGGAAGGACTTCACACTGGACTTGGTGCCTGTGCTCTTTAGGAGGTGCAGAGCTGTCCTTCCCAGCTCTGTGCAATAGTTTTGTCTCCACTGTGCACCTCTGAAATAATGTTGGAATTATACCTGTTAGCTCCACGCTTCTCTCTGACCACTTTGTCTCAGGTGGTAGCACCAGGCATCCTCTTTTGTGATTTTACGATACAGAGGAATTTAATCTGAGTGTTTAGTATTCATTTATTTAAATGAGATTAGTTAACATATTTGCTTCCAACTCCCATAGAGGAGGACCATTAACACCTCATTCCTAACAATGTATCTACAAAACTCTGTGCATATCAAGTAGTATATGGAAATTGCCTCTGCTTGCAGGTTAGCCACTAGGCTATTGGTACTGTAAATTCTAGTAGCCTAACAGAAGAGTGTGCCCTTGCAGAGACATCTTACTAGAACTATTAGAGAAGGAGTTTGTAAAATACGTTGCATGCATAATATTGTACGTGATCAAATCAGTGCGCCTGACTGGAACAGCTGGATTTTGTTCCTTAAAGCACAGACAACTCTGAAGACTTGGCTGAAATCAGCTATGATTCTGGGTTTTGCACTAGGAAGGGTTAATGCCTTTAGTGGGTGGTTTGAAAGGGAGGATTGACAGTAGCCTGCTAAGGAGTGAGCTTGACATTCAAGGAAACCAGAAATACAGGCAGGTGAAACTGTAACAACCAATAATTGCAGGCCAATTACCTTCTTTTAGTGACTCTCCACCAGTGAATGTGAAATTAAAAAAAAAAAAAAGTCTTTCCCCAACACAGAGACTATCGATAAACTTTTAAGGCAGAAAGTTTGTAGAACAACTTCTTGAAGTAGTAGTGTGTCTGATGTTTATTGCATTTGCTGGTAAGCTTGGAAGTTTTCTTAACAGGATGGTCAGGAATCAGTCAAACAGAGAAACTATAGCCTGGGAAAAAAAAGTACCCTTTTGTTCTCTTTTATTGGTTTGAATTTTCTCCAAGTGAGTAAGTCAAGCAGAACAGAAAGTCTTGAAAGCATTTGTTCTCTTGCTCGTCTAAACTTGGCTGCTCTGCAGTGCTAAAATCCCAAATCAGCGGCTGAAGAGGTGAGATTTAAAAACTGTGGACACAGTTTGAATTAAATCAGCATTTCAAAAACTGAATTTCAGTGTTTCTGTGTTAGAAATGAGAGAAGCTACTTGTACCTAGGTTAAAATAGATAGTCTCATCTTGATGATGTCCCCTTCTTCCTAAGCTTTGGATTTATATGGTATTTTCATTCTTCAAGGATATGGTGCTTTTCAGTTCCCCAGTGTTCCCTGGTACGTTTAGAGTTTTAAAAAGCTGTTGTTTTATTTCTAACAATCCTCAACTGCCTGGAATAAAAAGGATTTGTTTGGATCCTTTTAAGGAGAGAAAGGGAGAAGGAGGTGTTTGTTCCTTTGTGTTTCTTGATGCACAGCGTGTGTAGACCACTAGATAACGTGTTACTGGTTTTTTCTTTCGCTTTGTGAGGAAGTGCTGGGGGAGCGTGTCTTCTTCTGGGTTCCAGTTCAGATATCTCGTAATGTGCCATGTAGACAAGGAAAGGGAATGACAAAAATACCTGAAAATACCCTTTAACTAAGTTGAGCTGAGTAAGATGCACACATGACTTTGCTCTATACCATGTTAGACTTGGTCGCGTCGCGTGCTGTGATTTGACTTGCAGTCACTCCGTGCAGATTCACGCATACACTTCATTGCTTTCCAGTCTAAAGCGTACCATCTCCTGGAACAGGCAGTTCAAAGTTAAAATTGCCCTGCTGCTTTATGTAGCTTTGTTTTACAAAATATAATACTACACTTAAGAATTTTGTTGTTCTCATCAAAATTGCATAGATTAACTTCTGTGAGAAAACATAGTGAGGCTGACAGCTTGTTTGCTAATCATGAAATAGAATATTGATAAAAATGTAGAATGGGTTGTCTTTGATTAGTTGGCTTAAATATATGCTATGAACAACATTTAATGCAATGATCAGTCATTTTGTGCTTGACTGAGTCATTTTAGAAGTGGAATAAAACTGACTTTTATGAGAAGCAGTCATACAGGAGATAGCTCAATACGTGTGTTTTAATTGTTGCTGCTTTTCTCTCTTTTTATGAGGTTTCAGAACATTTTGTGGTTTTTACAACAATTCACTGGTGTGCTGGGGACTAAGGCTTTATATACAAAGAAGAGTAACTGGATAAGAGCCAAAAAGAAAAATAAACACAGATTGTTAAATTTTTACATAATTCTCTATTCTGCTTATTAACCTCTTCTGCAATCGAGTTTTCAGTCAGGAAGTGAAATCCCTTACTAGTTAAAGGGCACTGTGTTACGCAGTGTAGTAATAGTAAAAGACAAGATGCGTAGTTTGGTCACAGGAAAAAAAAAATAAAATCCCTCAAACCCAAAGGAATAACTGACTTGTAATAAACATAGCACATGCATGACTTGGTTTAAAATTCTTTTCTGGCAACTGACAGGTCATTTCTTCCCATCATTTCTTACACTTACTTGCATCCTCACTTGAGAAACTTATGGCCAGATCTGAAAATACATCTCAGCACCCAAATGCAGTGGGATTCTTAGGAACGAGTGGTAGTCCAGCACGGTGATAATAAGTGGTGATGTTTGGGATGTTTTGGGTGGGTTTTTTTAAAGATTAATATTTTCATTTTGTAACTAAATATTCTTGACTATATGTATTTTGAGTGGTATTGCCCACACATTTAATTTTTTACTAAACCTCCCTAGAATAATGTGTGTTTTAAAACATGATTATCATGAGCCTGATATGATTATTTTCAAGGTAATTCAGAAAATATGAAACTTGCTTAAATTAAAAAAAAAAAAAAAAAAGTAATGAATCCTGTTCTACTTCATGACTAAAACTGTTTGCATGTCATGTAAAAACTCCGTAGCATCTTGCAGGTGAATCGTAGAATTCATAGAGGCTTGCCAAAACTGAACAAAATGCTTGAGCACCTCATTCTGGGGATGTGACTGTTGCTCAGGTGCCTTCCACAAGTCTGTCTAGAAGCAGACACAATTGTGGAAGGCGTATTTCCAGGCAGAAAGTGAAGTAGTAATTTATAACCCAAGAAAAAATACTGGGAAACGCACAATGAAGTATTTCATAGCTTCTTGAAGAGGAAGAATTCATTACGTTTTCCTCAATGCTGATTCAGATTATTTCCTTCAAGTAATTCTTTGCTCAGAGATGCTTTTGCTTCTTCAAGGGAAGCATAAGAGATATCTTCCTGGGTGCTTATATTAATGTTTGTTTAGGGTAGATTCCTATTTGTCTTCCAGATGTCTTCATCTTTGCTGTTCAAGGAGAAGAAATTCAGAGTTTACTCAGAAACTTTACCTTTGTCTCATCAGAGAATGCTGATTTTATTTTACAAGGTATAGAAGGTAACACAACAATCAGATATACATATTTATGAAATACAAGTATTAGTGTTCACATGGAGTTGAGAAAAAAGAGGGAGCACCAACAATGTTAACAGACTGATACCAAGTATTTACATTTCTCTCTGAACATGCTTTAATTTTCAAGGGCCTGTGGTAGGAATGTAATATCAAAACAGGATGTTTTGCAAAACTAAGTAAACAAAATACTACACACATCATAAACATTGCTTGCAAAATGTAACTTGAGTTGGAAAGAAAATTGTCCCTTATATAACTGATGGAAAGAGAAAAATAAAGAATTCTAACTGCCCCAGCATTATACCAGTCGAATGTAATTCACACTTAAGGCTCTGCATATTCCTTTTATACCTACTATGTGACTTTTACTTGTACTGTACTATTTTCTTAGGAACTGCATTCATAATTCTGTTTTAACTGCTATTTATCTCCTAAATATATATCATATATTTATAATTTAAATTATTTTAAATATATTCTGTGTTTACAGTTTGGGGTCCTCTGTAGTCCCTAGCTTTTCCTCTTAAAGATAAAATAGGCATTCAAGTTAACAGAAGTGGTAGCAGTTAATTAAAATAGTTACCTACAATGTTATTACATGGCAAAGGAAGGCTTGCGTGGAACATTTTCTCTCTCTCTCATCCTCAGCAATTTTGGATTTGAAATCTGGATGGCTTCATAGCTTTCGTCTTTCTTTATAGGCAAATGAAGCCATTGGAGAGAAAAAAGGAATTACAGTTCCCGCAGTTCCGATCCAGCTGTTCAGTATCTCCCACTTAAAGTTTTTCATTCAGTGTCCATTGGGTTACATGTATAGATAAACAACGTTGGTGTGATACATCACATAATTTTTAAAATTTATACTCATATAAATTGAGAACTGTGTATTTGACCGTGTTTATCTCTCCTTCTGTAGTCTTCTTTAAGAAACCACATTGGCTTTAGGTTCTGCCTTCCGGTGAATCATTCTGAGAGACAGGGAGCACAAGACGCAAAACATGTTTCCATCTGCATGGTAAGGCACTCACCACCACATCACTATGTGCTTGAAACAGTTTATTTTAGGAACGGTGTAGTAGCCTATCAGGAATAAACCTCTTTTATCCATAGTTATATTTACTTGGACCACCGTAAGGAGGCATTCATGTCTAGAAGAAGAGTTTGTTGGGGAAACAAAATATAAAGGTTTACTGACTTCTCAGAGTATTAGAATTAGTCTTTATTTTCCCCCCGCTCAGGTGCTTAGGAAAAATTAGGAACTGGCTATATCCCCATGCTCAAGTAAAACACAGTCATTCCTTTTTTCCCTGTTACCAAAAGGGAAAGTGAACTTACAAAGGTATTTTCAGGTTTTATGATTAGCTGATGTCTGTCGGAGGCAGTACTGCACAGAGCCATTGCAGAACCAAGTGCTCAGACAGAGGGGCTGGTGGCAGCAGAGCTCCTGCGCTGAGCACAGCTCCTCCCGGAGCAGATGGAGGGTGGCCTTCAAGGCACCAGCTGTGCTCTTTCCAGCTGCTCCTCTGGTGCTATGGCCTTCTTCAAGAATGGCAATGCGGAGACGTTCTCCGATTCCCCCTTGTCCCCCTCTTGAGAACAGATATCTGAGAAGGGTAGGAGCAACCACTGCTGAAACAAAATGCCGTAGTTAGGAGTGAGCTGTCTGAAGGAATTTTGTTTGTTCTTTCTTCTGTCGTGGCACATAAATGGAAAGGGGTTGGCAGCACTTATCACAGTAGAAAGAGCAACACTGTAAAAATTACAAAAGAGGACTTGACAAACATGTAAAGTGGTTTTTAATTTCAGACACCCTGGAGCATGATGCATTTGAAAATTTTTAATTGGGAGCTTGAAGTTTGATAGATTTAATTGCAAAAGATAGTTGAAGTCCTGAGCCCAATGAGTACAAACAAGATTGTGTATAGTTTTGAAGCTTTCTTTTAATGTTAGAGAGCCACCATGTGCATAAATATGTGCCTTGTTTGTATAACCCATGCTGTGACCCCTCCTTCCACAAGTGACCGAGTTACTCTCTAATTTTCAAAGTCTGTATTTTTGTATCTTGGAAGCTATGAAATGCACATAGTAAAAGAATATGAGTGGGGGAATTCACAAACCTCAAGCCAGCCACATAACCGCAGGAACCACGCAGGGCTTTTTTGTCTGCCAGTACGAAGGCAGATAGCGCTCCATGTAAGTACCACGTGTTGTCAGCTCTCAAGTTAAAATCACTCTGCTACGTCCTGAAGAGGGTTACAACACATTTCTTCAGAGAAAAAAATTTGGAGTTTATATCATCTGTTGTTTTTTTGGGTTTCTTCTTGTTTGGTTTTTTTTTTTTTTTAGGGGGTGGTGGTGTCTTTCTTGTCCCTTGTTAGGCTTGCTTTATAAATACATTTAATTTGGTAATTCTTTCTGATTTCTCAAATTTCCAGCAGACAATTTGCACAGATGTCATCATCTTGCCTAAATGCAGGGTTTGGGGGCAGGGGGGGCTGGTTGTTTTTGTTTATCATACTGGCCCAGTATGTTCAAACAACATTCAGCTACACCCCTATTTGCACGCTTAAATAGATACATCTACAGAATTAATCGGGTCAGTCTGTGGGTCGGCAAACTTACGTATTCCTCTGGTAAACGGTGTATGCTTCATTTAGAAGGTTTTTTCACTATTATTGTTAGGCACTGTTAGTGACTGTACTGGTTAAAGCCTGGAGAGCTTAGCGCTGATGATGATTCTGCCTACAAACATGTCATATAGGAAAGGTTCTCCTTCATCCTGGTCCCCGAAGGTATCTCTGTTTAGAGGAACATTTTTAATTACTCTTTATAATGTTGCAAAACTTCCTTTGGGCTTTGTAGAGACAGTTACAGATAGAGAAGGAGTCTTATCTGGAAGCCAGGAAAAATTATCAACTCAGGAGCTGAGATGAGCGTTAGAAATACTGATGTAAACAGACTGACAGACAGATAGGCTTCTTCCCGTGTCAGAGACTGCTGGGCCAATTCCTGCCTGTGTTACCCTGCTGTCTGAAGTTTCCAGATGGTTTCCAGGTGTTGACCCAAGTAAAGAGCTGCTAAAATAAAACTCAGAAGCTGTTAGAATATTTTGGTTGGTTGTTTGCTTTGCTGGCTCTTCGATTTTGTATTTTTCCACACTTATTTGGTTTGAAGCTTAGAGGTTGATTTGGGTTTTGTTCTTCGAAGTTTTATTATCAGATTTCTCTTCTGTTCAAAATATCATAGTCAGGGAGATAGTTGGAAAAATAATTACACTTATATAACAGAGAGATAGTTGACAATAAATCATGCTAAGTACAAACCTTCCTCCCGTTTTCCCAGATAAATGCACTTTTTACAGCAAAACTTTAGAGTACTACTTAACGTTACTTTTGAGTAATTTAGGAGTGAAACATTGGTAGTAATATTCTAGCGTTTTCTCAATCACAATGGGATGCTGAACTATATAGTTTTATATATGCATCATTTTTTCTAAGGTATATGCACTCTGGGTGGGTAAAAGTTTTCTCAAATGGTTTGAAAATAACAATCATAATATTAGTATCTAATTCATTTATCTGTTGTGCTTTTCAGAAGATCAAAGCTTTATAATTTGTTGGAAATATCTAAGAATTACACGGTTAACTTAATGAAGTGGGTTTGCTCCTCCATTGAGTACAAACATCATTAGTGTTGGAAGATTATTACTGAAATACAGGCTTCACTGAGTAACAAGACTTAGCATAGCTATTTTGTGCAATATTCCTTTCAGAATGCAATTAGTGAAAGTACTTTTCTCGTGAATACTTTGTATAGGGCTGGTCAAAATAACAAACTGGTTTTTCAAAGAAATGAAATTGTTTCAGTCTACACGTTAGCTTATGCAGGGGTGTAGGTTTTCTGGTTTTGTATTTCTGTTGAAAATTCATGACTTTGGGGGGAATACATAAAAAGAAACAAGTGGAAAGGGGCAAACTAAAGTAACTAATGAGCTGCCTTGTGTTCATGTGTTTTGCTGTGAAACTACTGTACTAATTTTGAAAATATGTTCAGTATGACATTATATGGTCTTGCTTCCATGACTTTGCCATTTTTCTTGAAAAAAGAGTACATGTGTTTCACTGATTAGTTTATTATTCTCTGTTGCCTTTGTTATTCTGTAAGTTAATTTTCTTTTAGTTGAATAGCCCATGAATGCAAAGTATCTATGAAAAAGTATTGGGTAGCTGGTAATGGAAGGAAGGAGAATTTGTCTTCCAGTCAATTGAATGCTGAAAAATGCTGCAGAATTCTCTAAAATTGTACTTAATTCGTTGGAGCAACTGGGCCATACTTTTTCCTTTTTATTCTGATATTCCAGTTAATTTTCTGTAGTTTCACTAGAAGTAATCAACTGCATACATTAAAGCTGCTGTTGAAAAGAAGTAGGGTAAGGATTTAGGTCAGATTACATGTATATACCTAAATGTTGTATTTTATGCCCATGAGGAGATGAGAGCTCAGGTTTCTGCAATGATGTCCTAAGATACTAATGACCTTGAAAGTTAACTGTTGTGTGTACCTTTTGGAGTTGCTGGGTTCTTGCATTGAGAAGATACAATATCGGTGATGTCTTGTGGGCTTTTTTGGGGTATTTTGCCTTTCACCTTTACAGATTTCCTCTTTTAATCGTAACAGCTCTTCCTCTCATCTCAGTTTACTGCCATCTTTACACAGATGCAGAAAACTGCATCATCTTAATGAAGATTTAGGGCCACTTTTTTAAGGTGTCTGGTTAATAATTCCTCCAATAAATTAAAGGGTTCTATTTTCCTTATAAATAGCCATCAAATCCTGGCCATCAGGCACTTGTTATCTACTGGTGAGAGTTTCTTAGAATAGTTGACTATTTTCATTATCATACCTGATCATCGCATAATATTTCATTATTTTGCCAGTTATGTTGCAGGAAGAATGTTGTTTTCTTACTCTCTGTTCCATCTCAAAGGAGGGTGGCAGCTACTCAAGCAGAAAGCTGATGTTTCTGATTTTCTAGTTTCTTACTGTTGATAAGCTGGCACTAGTGGTATTTGGGGACCTTGAACACTCGTACATTTCTGACTTCTTCTGTAGATCATTCTTGTATGACTGACATGAGCTAAAGACTGAACTCCTAAGGTATGTTTGAAAAATTCAGAAAAGCTTATCTTGGATTTCTGTTATGTTTGTCATTACTAGGATTAATCATATCCACTCACACTATTTATATCTTTATGTTCCTTCAAGTAGTCAAGATCAAAGCCATTTCTAATCATTAAAAAGCCAACATACGTATATCTCAAATGCATGCAGAAAGGAATGGAAATTTTAAAGAAAACAAATCCTAGAAGAGCAGTACTGCAAAACCGTGCTTCCCACACATTCCTGTTTGATTGATTGTCACTTAATATTTTATTGAGTAGCAAAGTCTAATCCCCCTTGTGAGACCTCTTAGTCCCCTCTCCCCCTGCCCCCTCCTTCAGAATATATAACATCCAAATCCATCTCTCTCTGGTGAGAAAATCTATTTTTAACCTGTTTTCAGTACTAATCTCACTTAACCTGGTTTTAGTATGCATTGGGCAGAAACAATGTAATTTAAGAATTATGAGATTTTGCAGTGGAAATGGGAAAGCAGTAAATGATTCCTGTACTTCAGTAAACTATTATTGGTGAAAATACACATCACATATAAAAGAATGGTGTGGTCGGTGAAATACAGACTTCGCTTTTCTTGCCAAACATGGTACAAAACACAAAGTGCAAGAATCAAAGCAGTTCACCAGGGTTTATGTGAACTGGCTGCTTCACCTCTGGGCAAAGGGTATTAGGGTATTATTATAATTCCCACAGTCATGGTGAACATTCTGTTATAAATGACTTTTTTGATACTGTTGGCTGAATGGCAGGAAGGGACCAAAGACCTGGGCAGTCTGGGCTTTGAGTCTGTAATTGATTTGCTGTTTACTGAATTTGCTCTATATAACTCCTGAATTCATGGTGACTGTGGTACATTGCGAAAAAGGTTTTAAAATTAAGATAGTTGTAAGAGAAATGTATCAAATGTATCTTCATTTTAAAAGAGAATCTGGTTTATAGCTGACGAGGTGTGTTCAATGTAAGAGAGAATCAACCTTTATCTTTGAAGACTAAAACTAAAAGGAGAGTTAATAATCTGCACTGCCTGTGCTGATGCGGTTGCATTTGTTGTCCCAACGGTTCTTTCTGAACATGCTCCCTTTTGGTACCAACACAAGCCAATAGAAGAGCCAAAAGTTACCAAAAAGCTTAAATTTAGTCATTTGAGGAAAGCACTGCAGATGGTAGAGGCTTTCAAATAACCACTCATCTGCATCCCAGGAAAGGTGTTGTCAGTGGTGTACAGTTTCTGGTATTATTACTTAAGCAGAACAAAGGAAACTGTGAAGTTGAAGTGTGGCTTGGTTTTCTTTGAAGTATTTAATGTATTTTAATTAAAAATATTATGAAGGTAGCTGTCAAGTTGTGAAGTAGCTATACAAAAGGACGGAGATACATATAGTGAAGCAAACTAAAAGGAGGTGTTATTTCATAGCTCCAGATTTAATCAGTGCATTTTCTTTACAAATATGCGTTTGAACATATAAGAAAATTTTGATCTGGCTCTCCTTATGATTCTGCATATACCGACTTTCACTACTTAATCCTGGGCTCAATTTTACTAGGATGAATGTTGTAAAATGAATATTGAATCTCAAATCATGAAAACTTTGCCCAAGACGATTGGCCTGGGTGGGCCAGTTTTATGAGATTTCCAACAGAAAAATATAAACAGTGCAATGTGCTACTCAGCATGAGTTCTGTACTGAAAGAGGTTGCGTTTGGTTGACGCCTGCCAGCAGCTAAGGGCCACACAGCCTCTCACTCCCCCCACCTTGTCCCCAGCTGGATGGGGGAGAGAATCGAAGAGCAAAAGCAAGAAGACTCATGGGTCAAGTTAAAGACAGTTTAATAAGCGAAGGAAAGAGGATGTGTACAACAGAACCAAAGCCAGTGATGCAAAGGTAATCACCACCTCCCACAAGCAGACCGATGCCCAGCAGTCTCTGAGCAACAGCTACTTTGGAAAGACTCCCCCCAGTTTTACTGCTGAGCATGGCGTCACATGGCACGGAATATCCCTGTGGTCAGCTTGGGTCAGCAATCCTGGCTGTGCCTGCTCCCGCCTCTTGTCCATCTGTCCAAAAATTGTACATGTGTAGTGTTCAGAAGTATGCAAATAGCACACAAAAGGAAGAAGTACATTCAGATAGATTTATTCTGTAAGTCCCAGGAAAGATTCTCTTCTGGTTTAAACACCATTTTTAATTTTTTTTTTATTTTTTTTACCATTTTGGGGAATACATATTTCTTCCTCAAGAAGTAATGGGTCAGTGTTTTGGAATTATTGTAATCAGCATTTCCCTAAATAAGAAATCCGCATTAAAACAGAACATTCCATTGAAATCAAGACAGTATGTGAAATAAATTAGTAAAGGGAATGTGACCTGTTTGTTTACTCTGCTCCCATTACTGTGTGGTTGCTTGGCTTTGTCTGATAGTCCATGACTGTAGAGAAGAACTGTATTTGGCGTTTAACTATTTTACAGCCATACACTCAGTTACAGATAGATGCTATTTTTTGGTCAGATTGTGGACGTTGTTGAGCGTTGGTAAATGGGATTTGTTCTCATTTTAAAACTTGCCAGAAAATGTCATGCAAATGAACTGCAGTCAACTACATCTGAGTCCAACTGATTTGAGTTTACTGTGTTAAAAGAATGGGATGGTTTGGATTGTATCAGCCATATCTGTAGACAAAACCTAAGCTTTTGATTTTGTTTGCTAAGTTTTCAAAGGGACATTTTCTGTCAGACAACAAACATTCTTTGTGATGTTGACCCTATTTTCACTCGCTGCAATATTTTCACTTTCTGATATTTTCTCTCTTTTAAAGAAACTCAACTCTATCAAAATCCAAGCCCTCTCCTCAGTTTCTGTTTCCATTTGCTCTTTACAAATAAGCAATGAATCTGAAGATTTCTTTTTTTCTAAGTCTTTGAACTATGAGACAATTAAATTTTTCATGGTGGGAGCAGGTAGCAGATTACATGTGTAATGGTGTTCTGTTTCCTCAAGAGTTTGTTGAGACAGAGGCACTTTGGACACGCTGAGAAATGAGAGCTTTAAGAAGAAACCACTACAGCAAAAAATATGTTACTTTGGCTTTAATAACTTTCACATCTGGTGGAATTAAGATAAAATAACATGTCTAGGAATATCTTAATTAATAGAGGGAAATGTGTTTATTGACTGAGTAGCAGAAAAATTACATATAGA
Organism: Balaeniceps rex; assembly: GCA_013401315.1. Lineage (NCBI taxonomy): Eukaryota > Metazoa > Chordata > Aves > Pelecaniformes > Balaenicipitidae > Balaeniceps > Balaeniceps rex. The sequence goes on from VYZW01046724.1 coordinate 45,531, forward strand.
TCCTTCCCACTTAAGGTCTGTTTGTTAGCCTCTGAATTAATGCGGTTGTAGAGCTCTAGATTTCTAATAGCTTTTTTTACTCCAGTGAAGAGATGTAGTTTTTATACCAGTGTGTTTTGATGGTTCATGTCTATTAATGCAGAACAGTTAAGTGAAACATGAATCCTACACCAGCACTCAGGGTTGAACTTCTGAGAGGCATAGGACATTATAGTCTTTGTTTTTCAGTATAAATGAAGCCATTTGAAGACAAAGCCCCAGCTTTTCATCAAAACACTTGTTAGCATGCGGGTCACAAAGTTTAACAAGTCCTTGTAGTTGCTGACAAGGCAACTTCTGGAAGTGCCTGACAAGGTGCTGACTGTGCTATTCCAAGGCATTCCTCCCTCACAAACTTTCAGGCTTCCTTTATACCTCTTAAACTGACTCCTCCTTTTTCTGAGGATTCTTTTTGTAATTCACTGGTTACTCCATAATCTAAGTTACGCTAAGAGTAAACCTATAATTTTCTCTATTACCTAAGAACTCTTATATACACATTTGATATGATATACATGTTTCACATGTATACAAATAAACTTCTCACTCGCTGTGTTATTTAAAACAAAGTTTTGTAGCAGTTTCTTGTTGCTACTCTGAGCTACAATTTTATGTATTGTTATGATATATCATTGGTGTAATCAAGAAGAGTTTTCCCTTAACTTGATTTAAAAGTCCGTTTATTTCCATGCTGCTTTTCTTTTCCCCATAGTCTTCTTGGGGATATTAAAAGCTTTTTTTTTTTTTTTTAACAGGCTGTAAAGCTAAGAATTTGCTAAACCATTTTGGCTTATGTTTTGCATGAACAAATGCTGACCTGCTCAAGAATTGCCTTTGCTAATTCAACAGAATATTTTCTACATTTCAATACTACTATGTGCAGTGGTACTTCAGTATTTGGTTACAATTTTAGGTTCTAAGTTGTTCTGAAAATTTTCACACATCATAGTTATTGCCAGTTATTGGCCTCAGCTTAGTATATATCTCTCTGTGTTTCAGAGATGAGGAGTTACTTTTGAAACGTGTTTGACTTTACAAAGTGTGCTGTGGAAACTACAGGAACCACAGAGTCTTCTTTTGTCTTTTTCATTTTTCTTTTTAAATTGCAATATTAGTTTGTTTAATTTGACAAGTTCTGATGACCAAAATGTGATGCTGAAAGGCTTGAATAATAGCTCAGATGATTTTGTCCTTTTGGAAGAGAAATGTGCCAGAGACAAGCTGTCCTCTCTGGCAATCTTATTAGAAAGATTGAGAAATGAATGGAGCTATTAGAAAACCCAGTTAGAATGTATATCTGAAGAATTATGGCTCTGCCCACAGGGGTGAAAAGCAATGACTCCATTTAGATTTTCAGAATTATGGTTTCTAGAAATGTCGCAGAGGAGTAAAGAAGACTCCATCTTCATTGTTCATCACATAATTGGCTGAACTACTGTCAAGGTTCACAAGACTCCTAACGTTGTCATCATTAGTCTCAAAATTCCAAGACAAAGATAAGATTTTTGCTATGACATATAATCAAAAAGATATTACTTTTTAAAGATAAATACTTCATTCTATTCTCTGATCTGGATCTAATAAACTAAGATCAAAAGCAAGCCTTTTTTTGCTATGTTATAAAATGCTACTTTTGGAACAGAAGTCAAAAGTTATTCTGTTTCTTCACTACTGCAATTCTGCAAAACTGGACATTATCAAAGACAATCAGTTGTCCTTATTTCATGACTATGCTTTAGAATTACTGATTTCTGATAAAAGTACTAAGCAGTTGCTGTCAAAAACTTCAGCACAATTTGTTTTTAGAGTGTTCTGACTTCCTGACTAAGTCCTCATGTCTTTACATATATATATATGTTATGTAAATCTTCATTATAATTAAATGAACTAGAAAAATATGGTCAATAAAAAGGCTTTAATAGACATTACATGCCAGTATACTTTTGATTGTTCTACAGTCTGATAGGACAGTAGGGTGGGGTTTTTCATTATCATTTTTTTCTCTCCACTGACCCAGTAACTTAGACTGAGCTGGTATTTTTTTTCTTTCTTATGGGGTTTTTGTGTACTGTATTTATTGATCAGTAAATAACAGATGGACAAACAACATATAATGAATTAGTAAGTTAAATCTAAAACCAGGCATATTCAAACAGGAAACAACATGAGTCAGTGGATTTAACAGTTAATGATTGTTTTAGGTTTAATGTGTGTGATTTATTTTCACAGTGTTGTTGAAATTGTCGTTACTTTTCCTGATGGCTAACTGATAACAAAGGTTATCGTTCCACTAGGGTAGTGACGACCAGCATTTAACTAAGGTGGTTCCAGTATCTGCACGTTGAGGCACTGGAGATCCTGTCCTGTTCATCATAGCGTTACAGGGAGAGGCAGTCAAAGGAGAGCGCGCAGCAGAGGGAAGGCTGGCACAAGCCTGCCATCTCCCCCCAGGCCACCTTTGCCCACTCGCTCTGCCATGAAGAAAGCAGCAGAAAACGAGTCCTGGGCAGGGAAGCTGACCCACGGACCGCAGGCTGCTCATTTCTGCATTGGGGCTCAGCTGCAACCACAACCATGTTTTCAAGCTACTTCCAGCTTCGTGATTTTTCTTACGCATCTGCTGCATCTTTACAGTAGAATATTAATAGAGGTGTAGTTAACAAGTTAATATTGCCAAAACTTTTGGCTGTGGCGGAATTATTTGTACTGTCCAGTTGTACGCTCTGGCTTGCTCATTTGTAGGTTTAGCTTCCAGTATTGCATTTAAGTAGATTTCTGGGATCTCTGCATTATGCTATAAATGAAAGCGAGGTCATGCACCTAATGTGACAGCTCAGTGTTGTTATCTGTTCTGAGTGTTGGTATGAGCTTTTGTTGCATTATTTGCAAGTTTCTGGAATACAAAAAAGATGTAGGGCATGAGGCAGGAACAGGTGATTGTAAAAGCACATAAGCTTAAGTACATTTTGGGCCTATGTTCCTTCTGTTCAGAAAGAATCAGTTATCTTAGTTAATACTGCATCACTTGTTTATCTAGTGTACCTTATGTAACAGACCTTTTTTAGTTTCTGTTTAACCCTGACATATTTGATACTGATATTATGGTTCCATTTTTTTCTTCTGCTCTGATTGTCTGTTTCTGATGTCACATGCAAGGCATGGTATTACAGATCGACGTCATAATTAATGGATAAATGGTAAGGCTTAATTTTATTCTGAGCCCACAGTGCCCGAATTAGAGAATTTGTGAAGAATGCTAACATCTTTCCCATTTTCAAATATGATTTTGTTGAGTACTGAAAGAAAACATTACTTAGGCGAGCAATAGAAATTTTTATAGTTCATGGTATAGTTTGTAATAATCTTTGTAGTTAGTCTGTATCACTAGATTTTGAAGTGCATTTGGTGTTCTATACTCTCTGCTCGTTACTTTATTTTTTTATGACCAGCTTAACTCTTGTGGCTAACCTAACTGGAATTTGTTTTGTACACAGTGGGGATGCTTATACAATCAGAAAAATATTTTAATGTTTAATATATTTTAAATTTAAAGTTGTTATTTTAATTTATTTTGTTTCATACATTCAGTTTTAATTCTGTTTTATATTTAGCTTTGGATTTCATCAGAGGATAGTTGTCCCGAGACAAATGTTCTCATGGACAAAGTAAAGCATTTTTAATGGTACATTGCTACAATAAGGAAGTGAAGGGCATTTTCAGACTAACTCTGATGTGTAAGTGTACTTCAGCTTGTTTTGAGGTTCTGAATAGGTTTTAGTAACAAGATTTATGGAATTCATACAACTGCTGTTGAATATATTGGTTTAGGAGGGCAGAATGGCAATTAAACTTAGATGATTGTTGATTATAATAGAGAGTTAAGTTGTTATAGCAACTAGAGCTCTCATCTTACCACTGTGCACAGAAAAGCACATACTAATGAAAAAAAAGGGAAAAAAGACTGATCTTTTCCTTTCTCCCAATAGTCTGTAATCATAATTACCATAATTGATATTCAGAATTTTTCCTTTTGCAGTTTCTAGTACTTAAACATTACTATGCAAATACAATTAATTCTGCAATCATCAGACTTACTTCACTGAAATAATTCTATTTGTTTAGTTAATACTGGATTTCAGTTCTCTTTATCATTTTAACCATTTAAATAAAAAATATGTAATTCTTTCAGTCCTTTTACAATTTATAGGGAGATTAGCTTTTGTTATTTTTCATTCCTTTTCAAGTGTTAAGGAGATGTAATGCTGTACTCTGTCATACTGTTGTTAAAGCTTGGTATATTCTGCTGATTATAAGCCATAACAGTGCAATTAGTCAACAGTAGTTAATGGAAAAATTGAGGCAGGAATATTTTCTGTGTGCTCAATGTATTGGATTAGATTAAAAGGTATTAAAAATGCAGGTCCAAGACTTCTATTCCAATTTATGCCAACTGATTATTTGGACTGGTATGGTGTTTTTCATCAATGTATGGGTGTCTTGGGGAGTCTTTCAGAGAATATCTTAATCAGCTGGCAACACTTGGAATGTTCTCTGTGTGTGACACAAATGAAAGTTAGGAAATGTTGAATTTATTTCCTGGTCTCCCCCTGAGAGACACTAGCTAAGTTGTAGATGAGGAAGAGCCATGATTCGCTATCCGTGGAAGCCTTGCATCCTGCAATGTGTGTGAGTCCCTTTTTCTTTTTTCTTTTTTTTTGTTTTGTTTTGTGTTGTTTTGTCCCTGCAGTACGGCAGAACACTGCTTCTGGGTTCTCTTTGATTTATTGCCAATTCTTTTTCACCTGTCCAAGATTAGAATACAGTTCCATGTGGAATAAGCAACAAGTTTTTAATAACATTTTCACAGAGTGATTTCTGAATTACTCCTTTCCTTGAATTAATGACACTATAGAATAGCAGTATTTTCCTTCTAAGTTGGTCATCAGAAGATGTGAATACTGGAGTCTGTTAGGCACAGGAAATTGTATTTGGACTTCTGCCTTCATTTGGTTAAAAGCATGGGCACTTTTGTACTTCATTTTACAACTGCAAAAAAGTGTTGTTTTAAACTTAGAGGTCAAGAGAAGTTAGTTTTGTGTGAATGAAATGAAGAGCATTCAGGGTTTTGATTTTCTTAATAACTTGCAATTATTTGTTTTGAATATGTTTACCATTTCTAAAGAGAACAATTTTAGGCTAGTTAGAGCTATTGAGAACTGAAATGTCAACTAATAGTTTTAATTACTTGCTCATGATTCTTTCAAAGGTAGTTTGAAAGAAAATGAACACATGCTTTCCATTAAAACAGATGAGATTTAAATGTAGCCAAATAATGCATGATTTCAAGTTGTGGAAATTTAGAGTTTATGTAAAGCAGGTGAATGGACTGTTTTGTGGAACCAGGTCTAGCAAAGCCAGGGTGTGCCATTAGAATACCTTGCAGCAGAAAAGTAGTTAAGTCTGACCATTAGAAACCCTTATCATTAGAGTTTGTTATTTAGCTATAAAAATTTGCTCCAGGCTAAAAATTAGAGTCAGCAATTCCCAACATACGAGGCTTTAAATTACTTTTAAGATGTACACAAAAAGCAAGTTTGCTTGAACATCCATTACATCTACATCAATAGTTCTCTTTTAGCTCAATATTTTATGTGCTACGAACTAAGTGCTCTGAAAGTAGATTGAGAATGCTTACGGTCACTAGGTTAGAGCCTATTTTTCTATCTGCTCCAAGGTTATTTCAGGTCTTTTATGGAGCCTCTAAATTACATCTGTGCAAAGTTAAAGTATTTTATTTCCTCAGATTTAACTTTATGGTTTCCATTTTTAATAATACTCATTTTCTTGAAGTATGATATCCTCATTCAAGGCCATCTGCTTCTTTTCCTGCTCTTTTTGAGAGAACTTTTCTGGTTTGGGCAGCTTGCCTTCGGCTGACCACAGGGTGAAATAATAGAATTGTCCTGGTTTGAATGGATCCCCAAGCCAAATCCCTCTGTAGTGCAGGTGTGTCTCTTTAGCAGGTGCAGCTTTGTTCAGCTTCATGTACATCATCTGTTTGCAGCCATAATACTATTTTGTAAAGAATCTTTCCAAAACACAATATTGTCTTATCTCAGAGATGGGAACGAAGCGTAATGCAAGGAAAGATTTAGAGCTGTAACAGCTCTTCCTACATAGGAAAACAATTTCTGTGTTTCAGAGGATTTTGATGTTTCACAGTGAGAGTGATTGGTTGGAACCCAAATTGCAGAAAATCTCTGGGTAAGAAAGCTCCACACTGGCTACTGGAGGACTGCAGACCTGGGAAATGCAGTGTTTTGGCAGGCTGCCAGTTTGGCTGCTAATGAGCCAAGCTCATAACCTTCCGGGGAGCCATGTAGGTCTCGATAGCTTCTGAGCCAGCAGAGTCCTGTGTTTCTCGAGCATTGATCCCTATGGCACTTACCATAGGCTGACTGCTGCCTCATTCCTGCATTTTCTCAGAGCTATAGGCTTTATGTACCACAAAGCTCTATTTTCAATACCTACCTTAATCTCAGTTTCTGATCCCGTCTCTAGTTACAAGCCAAACATTTAAATTTAGTACAGTGAGAGGCGGAGATTCAAAATAAATGGCACCTACTTCGCCTTTGAAGGACAGATTAGCCAGGACACATTGTGATGGCCATCTGTAGAAATAAGATTTCGCCTCTGCTTTTTCTTTTGGAAACTTGAGTAGTCACCTGTACAAACTGCCTCTGAAATAAATGAGGTTCCACGTAGTGTAGAACCTGCTTACTCACCATCTTTCTAGTACTGAGAGTTAAATATCTAGTTGTTGCAGATATAGCTTTCTTGATAAGTTACAAGTAATTATTTTAATTAATCTCATTTAGTAAACCAGCTGACAACACAATAGCTGTCAACATATATATAAAAGATGTTATCATATTACAGGTAGCATCTACATCTAATACCACAGTTTGAGAGTGTTTTCCCTTTGGAGTTCTGGGTCTGCATTCACTTTGCTGTTATTTGTCCTTATCTGCACCAGCTTCTGTTGCACTACTTCTGTACCTCAGCAAGAATTTGCAATCAGATAAAGCATTTTAAAGTGTTATTTGCAGTCTTTGTCCACGAATATGATTATGTACACATTTATCATCAATATTGTAGCATGCCTTCAATCTTCAAGACAATACTTGGAATTTCATATGGTCAAACCTTTCCTCTTGAATGGGCAGAAACTTTTTTTGTGCAATTGTCACACTTAGTCATTCTTTAAGCACAGTTTTGGTGGGTTAACAAGATGTATAATTCTCCCCTAGTTCTAATGTGAGAGTTCAGATACTTCCAGAGCCACTTTCAGTGAGGCATTGCAAGTAACAACTGTACTTGATATTTCACCTAACTGCTTTATTAACACTTTATCAGGCACTTTGGCAACCTTATCAACATCGAGACATATATGTGGAAGTCCTTATTCTTTCACTGTGATCACGAAAAATGTAGATCGTTCCGTTTTGCAGAGGAGTCCACAACTAGCTGTCTATGTAAGGTAGAAATGGTAAGCTCCTTTCTTGCTACTGCTTTGATAAACTAAAGGAAAGCATGTTACATTGTGTTTTTAAAGTGATTTCAATTCAGAGGGAATTCTCAGCAGTTCCCACAATTATCCAGGTTATCTGAGTCTACAATTACTCCCAAAAGCTTGGAAGGTGTCTGGGATGATGTTTTTCACAAAAGCAAACCCTGAAGAATGTATTCATCTCCAGCTTGAACAAGATGACCATTTTTGATTTGCAAAAGTAGCTTTGAAGGTTATGTCCCAGTTTATTAGCTGGAGAAATGCTGCAATGTGTATACTACATGGTTTCTTAGCTGATCTAAAATAATGCTTGTTTGTTTTCGTGGGTTTGAGATGAGTCGGAGACAATCCCATCAATTATCCTGTCTAGTTCAGATGAGAAAATCCAATCCTGAGATGTAAATTTCCTTGCTGTTTGAAGGGATAGTCCACCCT
>VYZW01046725.1:7732-112314 GCA_013401315.1 Balaeniceps rex
TTTTTTCCCATCACCAGCGGTTTTTTTGTTTTGTCCAGATTAGGTTTCCTATAACAAGAAACCTTTTTCCAAATCAGTAGAGCAATGGGGTTTGGCCTGCCACAGCACCAGGTGGCTTTTCTGACGCTGCAGGGTTAGTTGTCAATAGGAGATTAACCTACTTCACTGGAGAAACTGGAATCAGCTCTCCTCAATGTACTTACATTTCTGGCCAAACAAGGACATATAATGATAAAATTTGGGTAGGGAGCCAACTGGTGTTACTGTTGTCCCAACATCCATTAGCTTTAATTGCTGGAGTGATTGATGTATTTGACAACACAGACGGAACATGCAGAGTGTCGGCCAAGGTTTCTGTCATCCATAATACTATGGCAGAACTTTCGCTCTGCCTGTCTCTCTTCTGCTGTCTCTTCCTCCTCCTGAAACCACTCAGACTTATATGTGAGTATAGCATTAAATGCGCTGAAGGAGAGCTTAGTGGCATGACTGAATAAATAATGCTGATGCATCATTTCAATACAAATGCACCGATGCATATAATCAATGAGTTGATACCTGACTTCTTCAGCCTGTGTCACAGCAGCCTGCCTCACATGGCTAATATAATTTCACTGAGTTCCCAGGGTTTATGTAAGGGTCATGTGTCCAAGAATGGGAGAAGACAGTCCCGTTCCTCAGCCCTCACTCTGAGCAGATCAGATAGAAACCAGCTCCACTGGGCCCCAGCAAAGATACCCTTTTAGTCATGGGGCTTCTTTATCAGCTGAAATAAAACTGGCCGTTCATTCCAGAACAGCTTAGGTGTAAACATAGCAATGATGTTACCTCTTTATTCTCATGCACCAACAAATATCACATTTCCTGTGGGTGTTTCCATGTTGCCTTCACACTGGGGTCATAGTGTGGTAATGTGAGTGACAGAGCTGTTTCCAACTAAATAGTGCTTCAGCTGTAAATACACACAAATTGGTTAAAGAGAAGCAATACTAACCTTACTTTGAACAAGCGAGATAGAAATATGGGCTGGCCAAATCCACGTTCGCAGGGAAGATCTCAGCAAGGTGGTGTAGAGATCTGAGGATGAGGTCATGAGATCTGAGGATTCCTACAGAAAAGTGGAGTGAAAAGAGGGGAGCCTGTTGCTAAAAGAGAGATTTGAGAGTCAGGAGGACTTAACTGAGCACAGAGAGGAGGACAGGATTCAGATAGAAAAGTGGGGTATGTGTCTAACAGAGAGGACAGGTCACAGAGAACAACAGTAGAGCACCGGTCCTGAGCCTGGAGAAGACAACCAGAGATGCTGTGGTAGCTATTGTGGGGGAAAACACGCTGGCCTGAAGTGGGAGAGAGCAGCTCTAGGTAATGCCAACAGCATCATCCTGGATGTGAAAGGGAGAGTTTTTACAATGAGAGGAACCAAAGAATTACAAAATAAAGCTGATATCATGAGGAGAAAGATCCCTTGGGATGCAGTCATGAGGATGTGTGTTGAGGCTATCAGAAGAAGCAGACAAGAAATTTCTGTGTCTGTGAAAAGGGCAAGTGGAAGTTGAGGATGAAGAGGACAGAAATTGAGAGGGTGATAAAAGTCATTCTGCTTTTTAAATATGCTCTCCTTGGAAGGTATGGGGAAGACCCCACGCAGAAAGAAGCAGAGGCAACAAGGCAGCACGTAAATTGTCTGGTTGGGGGGATTTATTTAAACAGAAGAGTGTTGTTTAACATTGTTAGAGAAAAGAATGCTTATTGTACTGAAGGAAGACTATCTACAGGATTTACACCCTGAATGCTTTTCAGTGACAGGTCAGAAAGAGGAGCAGAGAAACTAGGGCTGGGGTTTGAAAGGTCTGAAAAAAGATGACAACCCATCAAAGCTAATGGACCAGAAAACATGAAAAGGCCAAGTGTCAATGTGAGAGAGAATGGGCTGATGCTGAAAGAGATCAGATGATGGCTGAAGAGGGAGAAAGTGGCTATTAAAAAAAAAAATCAAAGAGAGTACTGCTTGATAAAAACAGTCATGGGAAAGAGACCAGTGATAAAAAGAGAAGAATGAACCAAGGCTGAAATTTGAAGAGCGTTATGAAAGCAAAGAAATGTGCACTTAAGAGTTGGATGTATCATCATTGTACGAGTTGAAGTTGTTAAGGATGAGTGGGGAAGACTGCAGGACAGAGAGAATTAGCAAGACTTTAAAGAAGGTTGATAGGTAGGATAGGATGTAACAGCAGAATGAACGGAAAGAGAAGCAGCAAATGAAGTCTGCTCAAAAGCTGGGAGAGAAGTTGGAAAGGAGAGAAGTCGCAGAGGAGAGGAGCCTGATAGATCAAACACAGATGGGTTAAGCTGGAGAATATGAAAGAAAGCAAGAAGGGACAAACAGAATTTAAAATAACTGTGAAGTGGTGGGATAAGCACTATTACAGGCTGTCTTCCCAGAGTTTGCAGAAGCTTCCTTGTCACAGGACCACCTCATGCAGATATTCGAGACAGTCAGTCATTTCTGCGATGGCAGGCCACATGTTGCAGTGTTTTCATGTTACATATTCACTTTTATAGATCGATATGACAAAAAGTATTTGTACTGACATATTGCATCTGATTGCAGGAAAAAAAAATCTTGTGACATGTCAATCACCAGATGGCATTTTGAATGGAAAAACAAAACTAAAAAATTCCATTGTTTAACGCATATTCAAGGATGATTTCATAGAAATACTGTTAGAACAAATAGTGTTCTGTGGGAACATATGTGTGTGTGTGTGTGTATTTGTCCAGTATCCTGGGATTTAGGAGCTCTAAGGATGAGTGGTGAAACTGTCAACACTTCTGTGATTATATAACAAGATTCACATTTTTCTAAGTTGTATATGGATTGGAGATTGGACTAAAGGAATATAAACGCCTTTAGAAGCATTCATATGCCAAATCTATCAACTGAGTTTGGCCAGAAAACCAATATGTCCGAGAAACAGCCTCGTAAATCCATTGAGGGAAGGATATCTGTGCCAGTAGCACTCTTGATTTAAGGAAAGAGTGAGCATCATATTAGCTGGACTCTTCCTACTGCAAGAGGCTTTGCAGGTTTCTTAACGATTTGCTTTTGTACTTTCAGACATATTGCTTTCATTTTTTTCTTTGGTCTGTTGTATGATTTATGATATGTCCTTCCTTGAGCTTTGTCTAATCTTGTATCTTTTACAGTATAGTCACCCAGGATTATCCACGGAAGAACACAAGCCCAGTACTTAAAAGCAACACGTGCGCTGTAAGGCAGGGCTCGTGTGGAAGCACGCTGCTCTGGGTTGTAATTCAGGCAGTTCCAAAGATCCACACGTTCCAGGATCCGTGTTTTGCAGTTCAGATTAGTTGACATCATTGCCCGAGCTTTGGTTGTGTGCAGAAGTTAAGAGCTGTGGTACACCTCGCCACAGAAACAGACAGAAAAGATACTTCTAGAAAATGAAAAATAAATTCCTAGTAAACTCTGGACAAGAAGAAACAAGAATAAAAGGTTCTTATTTAAGTTCTGCACTGGAGAAAACGGAGCTGGTAGACTGTACAGATAAAAGTCTAATGTGTTTAAAAAAGAAAATAATTTCTAGTGTCTGTAGCCTTTTTTCTCTCTTTTTTTTCATTTTCCCCTCTATGTCACTGTAGTCATTCTCAAAGACAGGCCATTAATCCTACTTACAGTGAGTGATGGTCATTTCAGCTGCAGGAGTGAGGTCATTGATTTATGGAGCTTATAGCTGCATTTGGGAGCATGAGATGAAGGAAGAGAGTTGACTGAGATTTTTGCGTAATGTGAGCATATTGGTTTTCCTTTAAACAAGGATTTTTGAAATTCTGCTCCCAACAGTCTTTACAGCAGCCAATAGTGCTAGCTGAGAAGCGGGACTGATGTTGGTGGCTCATGGCTTAGACAGGTGTACTCTTCAATGGGTAAAAAACTGGCTGGATGGCTGAGCCCAGAGAGTTGTGGTGAATGGAGTTAAATCCAGTTGGCGACTGGTCACAAGCGGTGTTCCCCAGGGCTCAGTTTTGGGGTCAGACTTGTTTAATATCTTTATCAATGATCTGGATGAGGGGATCAAGTGCACCCTCAGAAAGTTTGCAGACGACATCAAGTCGGGCGGGAGTGTCAATCTGCTTGGGGGTAGGAAGGCTCTACAGAGGGATCTGGACAGGCTGGATCAATGGGCCAAGGCCAATTGTATGAGGTTTAACAAGGCCAAATGCCGGGTCCTGCACTTGGGTCACAACAACCCCATGCAATGCTACAGGCTTGGGGAAGAGTGGCTGCAAAGCTGCCCGGCAGAAAAGGACCTGGGGGTGCTGGTTGACAGCCGACTGAATATGAGCCAGCAGTGTGCCCAGGTGGCCAAGAAGGCCAATGGCATCCTGGCTTGTATCAGGAATAATGTGGTCAGCAGGAGTAGGGAAGTGATCATGCCCCTGTACTCGGCACTGGTGAGGCCGCACCTCAAGTACTGTGTTCAGTTTTGGGCCCCTCACTACAAGAAGGACATTGAGGTGCTGGAGCATGTCCAGAGAAGGGCAACAAAGCTGGTGAAGGGTCTAGAGCAAAAGTCTTACGAGGAGCGGCTGAGGGAACTCGGGTTGTTTAGCCTGGAGAAAAGAAGGCTGAGGGGAGACCTTATCACTCTCTACAAGCACCTGAGAAGAGGTTGCAGTGAGGTGGGTGTTGGTCTCTTCTCCCAAGTAGCAAGCAATAGGACAAGAGGAAATGGCCTCAAGTTGCATCAGGGGAGGTTTAGATTGGATATTAAGAAAAATTTCTTTACTGAAAGAGTGGTCAAGCATTGGAACAGGCTGCCCAGAGAGGTGGTGGAGTCACCATCCCTGGAGGTATTCAAAAAACGTGTAGACGTGGCACTTCGGGACATGGTATAGTAGGCATGGTGATGTTGGGTTGACGGTTGGACTGGATGATCCTAGGGGTCTTTTCCAACCTTAATGATTCTATGTTGAATGGGAGACAGAAAAAAGGGTGGAGGAGGAATCAAATGTCATAAACCAGAGTAATTTACAGTATGAACAAGGGCTAACAGTATTTCCATGATAACGAGTTAATCTGGTTTCAGTTAACGAATACAGGAATCGTGGAAAACATTTTTATTCACGAACTACCAGCAATATGCCTCATTGTTTATTTAAACCTAAATCCCTATTGGAGACAGAACTAAAAGATGCGTAACAGTCTTTTTAAGTGTATAACCAAGCTTTTACTAGGAAGGCTAGTATGTTGTGTTGCTCTGAGGGAACCCAGAGCAACTATGGACAACCTCTTTGCTGATGTGGCATAACACTAATGATAAAAGGCACAGCAAACCATCATTTGCAGTGTGAGACTGATATAGCCTTTGCAATCTATAGATTTAAGAAAAGCGCTTAATTTCCTCTTTCTTTAAAAAAGCGTGCAATGGAGTGTTTCTCATATTCATCCATTAGTCCATCCACAGTCATGTCATAGTCCATCCACAGCACCTCAAACCACCACTATACCTTGGGATCTATAGAGGACTTCAGGAGGTCCAGTTCAGCTCCTGTTGTCATAGGAAGCATTTCTTCATGTTCACCCAGTCCCAGATCCTGTTTGAGAGGACTTTGGTCTTACTTCACTTGATGGAGAGTTTGTTTGGTGTCATTTCATTAGCACATAGCCATAGAAAACATCAACACTGGAAGCCTATAACTAGAGATAGCGGGTTTCAGGAGCAAAAGCAACTGCAAAGGCATCTCAAGAGATTAGATCAGTAGAGTCAACTGAAGGAGGTTCAGTACCAACAGAAAATACTTGAAAACAAGTATCTGCTTCTTTATGTAATGGAGGGGAAGGGAAAGAGGAGAATCTAGCAATTGTTTTTAATCTCCTCTCATTAGCCAAGTGCTACTCTTTTAGGTACTTCAGGACAAAGTGGATCTAAGACTTGGGAATGGGAAAATGCCCAATTAAGGACTTTCCTTAAAGTTAACAATATAGAAGAGCTGAGATCAATTTTCAAAACAGTGAACTGTAGTTTGGGGCATATATACCTTGAAAAACACCACTTTTCTTCTTAATGCTTTGTAATAGCTGAAGTCAAATGAAAATGGGGTTTCCTTCGGTATTAGTTAGAACTTTGTTCATTTGAGATAGTTTTTTGTGCAGGATCTCGTACTGTATGGTAACTAACAATATAAAAATGGTGCCAGCCAGTTTGATCGAACATGTGGTTGACTGAACAGGATTTTGTCTGAGCAAGAGAGTTAAGAATATATAGTAGGTGCTGCTGGTGTGTTCAACAAACAAACAAAAATCATGGAATGTGTCACAGCATTGCCCAGACACGTCTAACTTTTAATAGACTAGACTACAAAAAATGATTAAAAATTAAGGTTTGACTCCTAGCTCTGCAGAACCTGGGCCATTATGGCTCCTGTATAAAAAAAGGTAACACATATCTTTAACTCACCCTTATTACCCGAGAAGAGAGAAGACGTAAAGGTGAAGCTTGTAAATGGGCCTTGTGATCTTAACTGACAGAACTATTTTGGGTTAAGGCAAGAAATCTGCAGCAAGATTTGCCAGGGTGTTTGCCAAACTGAAGCTTGCACTCAATGTCCAATTTATTTGCCATGAAGGACTATTTCTAAGGAACTATAATTTCAGCAGATACAAAGTGTTGTACAGGTGAACCCCATCATCTCATCAGCTGCCTAAATCTGCTCTGGGAAGAAGTAAGACTAAGCTGTTAAACCCTTGCTTTGATCTAGTATCTGGATACAGCTTAGTCTTATTTCTTCCCAGAGCAGATTTAGGCCCATTAGAATTTTTTTATATGCTTGAGCACTGAACACCATTACTTGCCATTTGTGATGACACAGCCTTAAAAAACTTCAGAGGGATAAATGTTAAGTGATTCCAAACAGCCTTAAAAATGCCGAGGAAATGTATTAATTCTTTCTGTATCTGTAACAGTCACAATTGCTGTGATTGCTTGCTATGCCCATTCTTGCCTACTGTGCAAGATGTGCAGGATGGCCAAACCTGGCCATCCTGGTCCCTTAGCAGCCAGTTCTCATGGGGCTGAAGCTGTGACTCCAGTTGTAACAAGTGAGGTTGTCTCCTGTACTGGTGTCTGTGTTGGTAATGGTGCTTTCAAGTAACACAATGTTTGATGGTTTGTTTTCTAAGCTTTTTTATGTTGAGAAGCCAGACAAAAACCAACAATAAATGAGAAGAGACGGAGACAAAAGATGGTTGGTAGAAACAGGCAGGTGTTCTTTATTTCATGTGGCACAGCATTAGGCAGACAACCCAAGAAACAGTTTCTAACAAAAACCAAAGCTATCACTTCCAGGAACCATCCCCCAAACAAGGGTCTACTGCCAACAGTGGCACTGAGATGTCCTTGCCTGTCCACTCTCATCTCCTCATAGTTTGCATACGCTTAGGCCGTATCTTAGCTGTGAGCGTCCTTTCCAAGGAGCCTAACTTCTTATGATACAATATCTTTTAGACAGCGTACATACTGTGCAGTATCACCAAAGTACAATCTCCTCAAGCCATGCTAAAATATAACGCTAACTCTGGAGAGAAGGCTGTGCAATCGCCTCGTGTCTCTCTGAGGTAATACAATGCTGTTTCTTAGCTGACAACATGAGGGGCACCTGAGGGAAGATCAATATGGCTTCAGAGTCTATTTTTAAACTCCTGATGCAGTAGCGAGAACCTGGCATGCCGTCTGCTGAGACACAGGGCGAGTATCTCCTCCACCCCCGGCTGCCGCCGGGCACTGGCAGCACCAGAGAGCTGAGCCTACCGTCACCGAGAGGGCTGAGAACATAGATGCTTTTGGACTAGGAGGAGGAGAGGTCAATCAAAGATCACAACAGACCGTAATCTTCGCGTGGGTCGTTAGGTGAGAGGTAAGCAATGACGGCGGTAGGGGGAGTTACATAGTTAGCACTCTGGATTAAAGACATGAAGAATGGCTGGTGGAAGGAAGACATTTTAGAGACTAAGGGCAAAGCTTTGAAAGCCTTGGGATATTACTTTTAATTATTATCTACAGGTTATTATCTCTATATATACTATTTTTCTTTCTAAATTAAGAAAATAAACATTTATTAACAAGTCACTGGGTCAAATTCTGCTCTCCACTGAAGCCAAATCCATTGACTTCAATGTGAGGGAGCCCCGTGTAAACAACAAAGGGCAAATTTGGCCCTTTATGTCCTGAAAAGTCTGCTTGTACCCATTTCTTTCAATCCTGCAAGGAAATACAGATTGAAGGGTGAATTAATTTTTACGAATTTCTCTTGAACTATCAGGGGAGCATCAATGAGATGTGGCAAAGGAGCAAGAAAAAGGAACAGGTAAGTAAGCACTGCTTTAAAGAGAATTTTATCCATGTTTCAGAGCAAAAGTACAAAAAGAGAGTGGATCTGGATCAAGCACTACTGGCCTTTACTTTCTAAGCAACCACAGAATCCTTCATTTAGCTTCGGTGAAACAGTACACAACCAGAGAAAACAGAAGGAACCAAATACTCCTTTTCCTTTGCAAACATCATATGCCCAAAGGTGAACACTGTCATCCCTTTGGATGCTCTGCTACCTCCAGCTGCCTGCACAGTGCAGTGTCAGCCGCTGAAGACAAAACGTGTCTACTGTGCAGATGAGTAAAACCTGTGGTGTCTTACAAACATAACTTAACATTTTGAATATTAAAAACACCAGGTGCTTTTAGACACAGAACAATACGATTTTGGATGCATTTACCACTTTTATTTCACTATGCAGAAACATACATTCACCATGTGTTGTGATGCAGCTGACAGTGTAATGGACGCTATCCCTTCAGTGGGTATTATAGCTGGACACTAACGAGTTTTCAATGGACGTTCTGTACAGGTTAAGGCTTGACTCTGAACTAGATAGTAAATGCTGACCAGATTCTCAAACAGATTTTTTTTTCTTTTTTTCCTCTGAGAACAAAAGGGAAATCAATAGAAAACCATCATGGTTATTTCAGATTAATAATTTTCTAATGCTGCAAACTAAGTAAAATACAGATTTTTTTTCTCCAAAATAACTACATATAATTTACAAGGTTAGGATCTGTGAAGGGTGACTGGAAGCTGACTCTGAACAATGCTGACAAAAATCGTTAAAGTTAATATACTAAAATCATTACTACCTCATAAGGTATTCAGTCAGGTATACAAAGCACACTTTGTAAGCATTTAAATATTTTGATAAGAGTAAAGATTTGTCATCGTTTATCGGGCAGTAATAAAACCAGATGAAACAAATATAAGATTCAAGTTGTTTACTGAATAAACTGTGTTATTGGCACATCTAATGTGTGGTAAAACATTATACACAGTACCTATACAGCTTCTAGCATTTTGGGGGTAATCTTCATTTACAATATCTGTAAACAAAAGGCTTGCCACCTAACAAATTTTAATTTGTTTAGACTTTCATAAACTGTGAAAGGCATGAACTGTTTATGTGTTACATGAGATCACTGTTTATATTGTTTATGAACGTGCAGGTATAGCTGAAAACTTAGACATTTTAAGAAAATTAAAAATGCTGCTTTTCTGTAATTTTATCGTTGCTTCATGCAATATTGTTTAACTGCTGCTGATTCAGATTGCTTTCTATGGGAAGGTATCTCTGCCAGTTTCTTTATTAACGGTCAAGATCAATTCTTCCGTACTGAAATTTTCCATAGACAGATACAAGTCAGTCAGGTTGGAACTGAGACTCCATATAGACTCTGGTATTCCTACTGGTGTACATGTCTGAATTCATATGCAATCTAGGTTATTCCTGCAGGAAAGAGAACAGAGTTAATTATTTGAGGCAACTACTCTCTTGCAAAAGAGATTTTGTCAATTTGTTGGTGTAACAAAAGCTATTTGAAAACAGCATCATCCCAGTATAAGCAACTTGGCCCAAATCCAAAATCCACTGACACCAATGGAAAGAATTAGTGACATCAATAAACTTTGAAGCAAGCCACATTACATTGTCTCTGAAGCACTCAGCAGAATACCACAAGAATCACAGCTACTCACTCCTCAGTGACTGGTTCCACCTTCCAAATAAATAACAGATACTGAAATTCAGTTTTCTTTAGGGTCTCTATATCCAAAAGCAGGAGAGCAAAACAGCTTCAAAAGGTGCTGTGCATTATACTCTGTTACTTACACCAAATGTTAGGGAATATATATTGTCTTAAGAATAAAATGCTGCTACCGATTTAAACAAATCAGACAAGCAGCTTTTCTTTGCCTTCTGCATACAGCATTCAAAGCAATTTGTGCAATGGTGCTGGCATTAACGGCTTTTGCATAGCAGGTTAGTATGCATGACATGTTTTTGCACACAGAATAAATATAGTAATATTAAGATGTCTGTTTAGCCAGCCACAATTGGAGAGCATGCCTTTACTGAAAAAAAGCTTGACACAAGAAAAGCTGCATTATCATCTCATCCCAATAAACAATGCTGCTTTAAAACATAAAATGTTCTTTCAAATACAAGAAAGCCAAGACATCCAAATACCGGCACACTAATTCACTGGGTTTAAAAGAAAAATCAAAAGCAACTTGGACCATATCTTTGCAAGTTAGGAATTAAAGCTTAACTTGTAACATATCTGCTCAGGACATTTAAAAAGCAGCTGTAGGTTTTTCCCTTGGCATTTTTAAACAAAATGCATACCTTTAAGAACAAACTATTTTTGTTCTTAAATGACGTAAAAGCAGACAACGGACTTTTTTTTTTTACTTCAGAATTAGAAAATTAGACTATATCAAAGCATGGACAATGAGGACTTTCCAGAGAGACAACAAAAGCAAATGAGTAGTTTCTCTTTCTCCAGCTGGCACCATTAGATGAAGAAAGACACTTAGAGCTGAATGCGGTTTACATTCAAATACCAGAACTGATAACCAGCACAAATGCAACTTGCAAATGCCAGTGAGAGAAAGCAAAGAGTTAGAGGTGAATTATGGTAGGAAAACAACCTTTGCAACATGCCAGCCCAGTAAATGCCTAGGAAAATCATCTAGTCCTCTTACCTGTGGTCAATCCTCCCCATCTTCTGGTGTGATTTCTGTCTCTTTATGTACCACTACTTTGGTCACTGACATGTCAGGGTGCTGCTCTTTGGCTTCTTTAATTGCCTGAGCCAGCGCCTATCCCAAGGAAACCACAGAAGGGCAAAAACAAAAAGGAGGTGGAACATGCATGATCAGTAGCAAGGTGGAGAGATTCATGAGATATTACACAATTTACAAATGAGGAAAATGATTAAAATATGAAATATACCATCACTGATTTAACTACTATTCCAGTTTAATTTAAGGCATGCCAGTATGAATAGTATCTTTTAAAGCAATGTTTAGAAATGTTCTCTTTGGCAGTCTTCAGGGCAGCCTTTATCAGCTTACAGATTTTACCTGATCATGATCAATATCTGCATCTCCTGTGATGACTATTCGTTTTTCAATTCTTGTCTCTGAGATGCCTCCTTTCACAGTCTAGATGGGAGGGACAAATGCATGTCAGTAACCTACATTAAAGAGTGCTGCTACTCATCCAGAGAATGATCAGTGCAGTATAGCCATGTCAATGGAGCCTCATGCTCAGGCAAATTATTCCTTCCTGGCTACCATACGATGCCAATGTGGCTACACCGCTTCCTGTTCCAGACAGTATTTGCAGCTAACTCAAGTATCTCTGCACAGCAATGCTTTGTGCTTGTGTAGACATACCCTAAGGCTTTATGACTTTCAGGACTCTTATCAAGTCCTTGGATGATATGTTAATGAAACCAGTAAACCCAAAGATAGGTGAATGAAGACAGGTACCCAAAATAGACAGGATTTTGTCCAGAGAATATAAGCATGTGTCCACGTTTTGAAATAAATAATAGAATTGAAGTTAAGAAAACATACACCCTTGTGAAAAAAACCCTCCCTGTTTTCTGAGGACTCACTTTGGTGATATGTGTTGTGGTTGTAGTGCTGGTAGTTT
This sequence comes from Balaeniceps rex, assembly GCA_013401315.1. Lineage (NCBI taxonomy): Eukaryota > Metazoa > Chordata > Aves > Pelecaniformes > Balaenicipitidae > Balaeniceps > Balaeniceps rex. Next base: position 19,799 of record VYZW01046725.1, read on the forward strand.
CAGATGTGATAGTTTGTGCACTCATCAATACACCTGGTTCTGAGTCAGCACCGCAATCCACCTAGGGAACCGAAAGAGAAAACGAGTCATCAAAAACATGCTCCTGAGCACAGGGAGGCAAGAACTGGGCTGGCTGAACTTCCCTGTTTCTGCAGTTCTTCATAAAGTGAGTATCTAAAGGTAAGGAAACTGCTATTAGGGTGATCATGTGTCAGTTCTCTCTGCATCCGGAGACTCCCCTTCACTTCTGGAAGGACAGATGAGAAGCTGGGGCTTTGACATCTCTAGTCTCATCAGTGTTCTCAAAAGGCCCTACACCAGGACATGAGAGTCACCCTCAGGTAAGCTATACTTATGCGCATCCTCCTCATGCTAATATTTAATACTTAACAGCTTAGAGCAGTTTACACTGAGGCATACGCTCACAGATGGGTGAAGAAACATGGGTTCCTTAATGCCATATTAAATTAGACCTTGGGTTTTGCAGAATTTCTTACCTGAGAAGATTCATACGTAATGGTTTTTGTTTCTGTATGGACTACTGGCACTTCCTTTGTTGAAATTTCAAGGTTTTCCCCACCACCAGAAACACTACTGAAACTGATAGTCTCAGTCTTCACAACTGGTGACTGCGTGAACAAAAAAAAAAAGGAATTGGAACATTTAGTAAAGCTTCTGGATTTCTCAGAATAGTTTTTTTTTTTTCCCTTGGGAAACGGAGAGGGAACAACTAAAAAGTGCTCTGCATTTAAAAATAAAAAAAAAGAAAAGAGAAAATTCTCTTCATTATAATGGTACATACATGTATATAATGCTGGCAACATTTAGCACTATCCTGGATTTCATGAAAACAAACTTCAGAAAAGATGTAAACACTACAAGAGGCAATAGGCACAACCTGAAACACAGGAGGTTCCCTCTGAACATCAGGAAACACTTTCTCACTGTGAGGGTGACCAAGCACTGGCACAGGTTGCCCAGGGAGGTTGTGGAGTCTCCAGCCTTGGAGATATTCAAAAGCCATCTGGACATGGTGCTGGGCAACTGGCTCTGGGTGACCCTGCTTGAGCAGGGTGATTGGACCAGATGACCTCCAGAGGTCCCTTCCAACCTCAGCCATTCTGGGATTATACGTTTTCTTAAAATGACAAGAGAACGAATCCTACTCAGGCTTAGTCTTCCATTCAGCTCTCAGAAAAAAAGAGCAAGAACAAGTTTTTCTTCTAACCTCTCTGCAAAATAATTCTTGAAATTCTGCTAATACGGCTAAGATAAGGAACCTGGGTTGTTTAAGACACAGTACACTTTTTTACAATTGTACCAAGCATGGAAAAAAATGCATTTTCTGTCTTTGAGGACACGTGAACTTTGCCAATCTTGATGGACTTTCCCAAAGAGAATGCCAACTGAATTCTTGTTAGCCACTGCATAAAAAGCCACCAAATTAGGTATTTCTCTGTAGCATGAAAAGCGCTTTTAGGGAAAATATGCATGGCATTTTGCCAATACTGGAAACCAGCAACAAGCCTCGCAGGTGCCATGCAAGGAGGAAATAAGAGGAGAAACAAACTGCCTGCTGTAGAGATGCAATCATACAAGCTTGGTATGCTTTGCTTTCCACGAGAGGAATTAACTTAGTCCACTACTGCCTACATTTACAATTCAGCACAGACATGACCGATTTAATAACGAGTTACCTCAAAATGAGGTTTTCTTTCCAAAGACTCTGAAAGGTGGACTGTTGTACTGTGCTCCTCCGCTTGCTCACACGAAGCAGCAGCAGCGACTCCTTCTTGTTTGGTTAGGGCTTTCCCAGCCTCCTCCCTTTTTTCCTCCTTCGCCCCCTCAGTCCCAGCAGAACCCTCCTTCCCTTTCACGCCAGCAGCCACCGCCAACGCTGCCTCAGCCTGGGCATCCAGCGCAAGTCCGGCCGCTTTAGCAGGATCCCCGCTCGCATGCACAGCCATGCCGTGTCTCTCCTCGATAACCACAGTCTCCTGTACAACCTTCTTCACCGTATCTGGATGCGGCTGAACTGCTTGCTTCATTTCACTGGAAGTTATCTCCTGAGATGTCGTCGTGTCTATTCTCTGCAGGGAAGGAGAAAAAAACCCCTCAGCATCAGAAGCAGACAACACTACTTGCAATAGCTTCTCAGCTTAATGTACTGTGAACATAAATAAAAAAATGGGTATTATATTTTGCCAATTTATTTCTCTCACATTGCATGGATTTTCACTCTCAGGACGTTACCAGAATAGAAGAAATGAAAAACAATGCAAGAATCACAATTTTTAGAAGTGAAGAGAAATGCCATAGCGTTTTTCTCATTGGTATTTTTGCGTGAGTTTTATAAAGGCAAAATACAGCACCCTGCAAAATGACCAAAATAAAGTGAAATGAGACAAAACCTGTTTTTTCTCTTTTCTTTTCTTTTCAGTGAAGTTTCTATTGTGATCTATTGTAACAAAGGAAAAGGCACACCAATACATGCATTAGTTATATAGGTTCCGCGTTATGCATAAAAACAGGAAACAAAAGAAAAGCAAAAGTAATCGGTGTGCGGTTATAAGGTTGATGGAGGGAATCGAACGGCCACCTGAGCCCAGCTATGTGAAGTAGAAGTAACCCCTCCTATGAACTCAGTTGGTTTTCTGGCGGACTCTATTAAACTGAAGATATCTGAACCATCCAAGGTTTTTTCACCGGTGGACTGTTTAGTCTAAACAAAGAAATGTAGAGTCATACACAGAAGAAAGGCAGACCTACATGCATAGACATATTAATTGCCAAAACCGGAGGCAGAGACGGAGGGGAGGGAGAGAAGGTTGTGAGGGTACGGAGAGGTTGGAAACAGGAAAAGAATGGGAAAATAAATCAGAGCAAATTCATAATGGCTGTAGTAAGCAATAGTTACGAAGCATAGTTGTTAGCGTTGGCATTTTGCTGGTTCAAGCAAACCTTTTTTTTTTCCTTTTATTAACAAGCCACAGCAGCAATACTGCATTTCAGTAACATGGATCTTTAAATAAACCAGAAAGGTTGAAAGCTTTATATAATGTCTGCTTCAGACTGTGGGACGGATTCAAAGTATGAGGGAAAAAAAATAAGCTGGGTTGGCTGCTGTCAACATAAAGCCAGGCAGCAAGAGAACCAAAAGGTAGGGTGGTGTGAGGGGATTGCCTAAAAGTCATGCTTTAATCTTTAAACCGTGGCATGAAGTCAAAGCCACTTGTTACCACTACTTTTGACGCAGACGACTCGGTAACATAGTGAGCAGTAGCAAAGGTAAATGGCTGTTCTCTGGAATATCTCCACTCAGACAGGCTCTTATCTCTCCGGGCAAATGCCCCTGCTTTTACAGCTTCACTGCCAAGGTGTTTTTCTGCTTTGCCAAGCTGCAAGCTTTCCAGTGTACCATGTAACTGCAAATCCTGGTCCATCTTTAGTGTCTTTTTCAAACTCTCCTCTTCAGGACTTCGTAACTGAGATTCTGCTTCCTTTATGGGTGTCAGAGAGTCGGACAGCTTTCTTTTCGTGCTCTGCACGTCGGATCCCAGCCTGGCTTTCTCATCAGTGACAGGCTTGAGGATTTCATACTCGGCCACTACTGGAATGATTTTCACAGATTCTTGCACTTCCCTTTCCATTTTTTGCAAAGCTTGTACTGAAGGCTGTACTGCTTTCTCACCCTCTTTAGCTTTACTTGTCATGGTTACAATTTTCCCAGATACGGTATCATAGGACTTTCCTAGGGTGAACATTTTCTGCTTATTCTCCTCTTTGCTTTCACTTTCCAAGTCCTCAAAGCTCTGCATTAGAACGGTACTGGATTTTAATATCTCAGGTGGAAAAGCAGTTTTACTGCTCACAGTCACTACTTTGTATGCCAGATTTTTTTTCGATTCACCATCAACTACCTCAGAGGGTATTTTGTCTATAATAACCCAATCCTCAGTGCCCTATATTTGAGATATAAAAGCTAAATTAGAATATCTGAAGGTTTATCTCTACTTCAGGAGCACTAAAGTATGAAGACTTGTAAGAAATCAATGCTGCCTCTTCTGAAAGCATATAACAACTTTTACCATTGCACCTCTTAGAGCAGCTATCAAACAAGCAAACAGCATCACCTTAGGCAAAGTATGATTCCTTTATAGGTTCCCTCCCCTTAGACACCCATATAATGTGGACGCAAAAAGTTACTTTTGCCACACTATTTCTGTAGTAATTTAAAGCAGGGTGGCATTTCAGTGCATCATTTAAAATGATGATTGGAATCATCCTGAGGTTAAAAATCATATATCACATGGTTCATAATGCTACAGTCAAAAGCAAATTACAAAAATATGGCAAATAAGCCCATTCAATTGTTCCCCAGTTGTGACAAACACACTGTTGATGAGGCTTTAGAATAGTACACATCTGTATGTAGCTGTAGCCTGCACTGAATTTCCTTGTTTTCATTAGAATAACATCAACCCCCTTCAGCACTGTTTAAATTGAGTAGTACAACACAGTAAACACCATACTACTATCGATACTGAACTGAACTTAAAGCAGCATCTTTTCTCCTCTTTATGCAAATATGCTATGTGATTTGCTTTGGTTATGCAATCAGCATCCAGTTATTTGACCTTAAGACCATAACTTCTGTATTTAACTAAGCAAATGTGCTAGTTTAAAATCGAATGAATTAAAAATAACCTCTAGGGATGATGGGATACTTTTCTGGATAATGATTTGATGAGAAGTAACCAACATGCCAGCAGATTCTCCTTCCTGCAGCTTCTTCTCTATCACACTTGGCTAATAGAAAAACCAATAAGAATACAAAGTTCACCATCACTCAGCATAATCTGAATTCACTTGACAGTATAAAGTAAATTAATTCTAATGACAGAAGTGCCCCATTCGCCATAATGTTCTCAGTGAGGTTTATGCTGGAAATGCATGCACAATTGCAAACAACATCCACAAATAGCACCGTGCAAGGAGATTTCTAACTAGCAGAGAAATCAGTCTCTATTAGGAAGCCATAAGCTCTGGAGGGTACTCATTCCTCAGAATTTGGCCCCCAGATTACATCTCCCTCTGGAACTTACGAAATAAATAAGTAAAAAAAAGTGGCTTGGAAAGGAAAAAAGATAACAAAATAAAAAATCATTGCCAGCCTACCAGACTACATTTCAAGAAAGTATTATTTGTTTTTACCTGCAATTCAAGGAATGTAGTACCTCCCTTCTGCAAAAATATGAGTTTTTCTGATTTTTCTCTTTCTTCTTTGGTCTAATGTCAGGGGAATAAATGGTTTTAGTAAATGGAGGGTATATAGTCCACTATACTTTACAATAGCTCATCATATTTCTCCACTCTACAAATTATTAACTGCATGGTAAATTAGGAAACAGAATTAAACAGAGTAATTTTACAGCAAAGAAGTTTCCAATAAGAAGTGAAATCAGTGTCTCTCTGTGATGAATGCAAAGCAGACATGAGCATACTGTTTGCGTAGCAGGGAAAAGAGTAAATTGAATAACATTGGGTGTGGATGCACTGTGCTCATTTCATCTTCTATTATTCATTTAACTGTGTCTGGTGCCAACGTCCATGGCTTCCATCGATAGCCTAGGACAGGTCCCTCCACCTTCACCCCAGACTTAGCTCTTTCCTGAGTTTGCAGCCTTCCCTGTTGAAGCAGGCAGAAGGTGTGCTCTGCAAAGATTTCAGCGCTCCTTTTCTCCTTACACGTACAAGAGGTCTCAGAGTCTTGTTCCCATGCAGGAAGCTAACCATTGCTGTATTATCCTCTATAGTGTGACACCAAAATCCTCCTCACCTTTATCCTATCTGTGCCTTCCCAATGCTGTGAGAACGAGAAGAGTATCTCTGCAACTTGCCCAGCTGGGACAGTTTTAAATGTTGTAAGACTCAATTTCGTAAGGTACCGTTCCTAGTGTACCATTTCAAATATGTATACTCCACGTACTCAAGAAGAAAGGTACACATTTAAAGAAAGATACAAAAGTTCTAGAAACTTGAGAGAGAAAGGGAGAAACGGCTCATCTCCCTGACTGTAATGAGATGCATAACTTTATTTCTAAAGTGCTGGTTTAATCCAACCCAGGTCAGACTAAACTTTGTCAAAGAGTTTGTTAATATGATGGCTTTCATGTTCTGCAGCCATCTGGCCACCATTATGGCAGATATTTAAAACTATATTTTTCATAACTAAAGAAAAACAAAGTATTTCCCCTACTATTGTAAGAAACCAACTGGTGACTCGGCAGACTTAAAGTCAAACTGACTGAACACACACAAGTGCCAAATTCTCAAAGCACACATTCTGAAAAGGCATATTTTCCCTTCTGTTCCTCTTTAATTCTATTAAAGATATACAGGTAACAGCACTGAATACATTTTTAAAGTGGATATGCTAAGTTAAACGTGTAACTTCTTTGACTAGGAGAAGCTACTACATAACACAGTTCTACGTGCTCTCTATCCTGACTGCCTCTGCATTTCTTAGTAGACATCAAGGTGCTGATTTTGACCTATGCATGGCTTCAGTTTTTTCATGAAAAATTCCTCTCTCAGCAAGACATCTGAACTGACACCATCCCGCTCAGCAGGACCAAAAAGGATGGTCAGATGCTGTCTACAGCAGGGTCCCCTTAGTGCCAGAAGTCACCTCAGAGTTAGGCTCTGATAGCTCAAATCCACTCACATTTTTCCACAGAAATGCCTTCATTTGGATGAGATCCTGTGGGACAGCTGTAGTTTACTTAGATCCATATAAGATCTAGTAACTGGACATTGCTTTTAAGCGAGTCCTTTTGTTCCAGCAAGAGAAGAGGTACCAGATAAGGATAACTCTTGCCTTCTTCCTTTCCAAATGAATGGTTAAATTCAGATGCGTTTCCTCAGAGCGAAGCCTACATAACTGTGAAATACTTCGCTACTGCTTGTACGTTTTAATTAAAAATTGTTATTAAATTTCTAAAGTAATAAAGACATGAAATGAACTGTGGGCGGTTGTAAGTTTGCTTCACCTGCACTCCTCTGGTTCAGGCTCAGCTAGCCAGCCGCTCCCTTTCAACAGTTCCTTACATCTTTAATATGTTAAATGCATCCTGTTTATTATACTTGGAATTTTACTTTTAAGAAAGAAAACCTGTATTTTCAACTACAACCAAACTAACATGGTTCTAGGATCTATTATGATTCCTGAACAAGGCAGTAGGAGCAACATTAAGACTCCTCAGTGCTCTCTCCAAAAGGTAAGCCTTGGGCACCCGGTCCGCTTCTTAGGTATTTTAATACAACCTGATGGCCACTCTAACGCATGTTTGATGTCTGTATCAGCCACTGGTTAGATGGGTATAATGCGTGAGAAGAGCAGCTGGGGCCTTTTTCTTGGTAACATCCCCTTCCCTAAACGGAGGAGTTTAGAGCACAAGTCTTATGAGGAGCGGCTGAGGGATCTGGGGTTGTTCAGCCTGGAGAAGAGGAGGCTGAGGGGAGACCTTATCGCTCTCTACAACTACCTGAAAGGAGGTTGTAGTGAGGTGGGTGTTGGTCTCTTCTCCCAAGCAGCAAGTGATAGGACAAGAGGCAATGGCCTCAAGTTGCGCCAGGGGAGGTTTAGATTAGATATTAGGACAAACTTCTTCACGGAAGGGGTTGTCAAGTATTGGAACAGGCTGCCCAGGGAAGTGGTGGAGTCCCCATCCCTGGAGGTATTTAAAAGACGGGTAGATGAGGTGCTTAGGGACATGGTTTAGTAGTGGACAGGTATGGTTGGACTCGATGATCTTAAAGGTCTTTTCCAACCAAATGATTCTAAGTTGACGTGTTATCTGGGTGCCTCCAGGGATTCCCCTCCCCAGGGAGCTGCAGGTCTGCAATGCCAACCTCTAAGGCGGGAAAGCAGAAGACTCTTTCAAATTATATTTTCCAGCCAATTTTTGCAGACTTCCTTACAACATTACATCAGTGCTTAGGTGACAGAAGCAAATTTTATGACCATTTATTGGTCTGTAATGCTAGAAGCAAGTGGTAGCCATAAAGATGATTCCTGTGAGACAGAAACCAGATGTCCATCCACAATAGAATAAAAAATTATCTTTGTGCAGATCACACAAGCATATTTGGTTTTGCTCCACCGGATTTAAACCAAGACTCTGCTTTTTTTGAAGATCTTACAGCAACGTGAATGTTATATTATTACCTCTACATCTCATTATCTACCCACAAACTAAATAAAAGGCAGCTTTTTAATTGGCAAGTTTCTTGCAAACACTTCAAGACTGCACAGTGAGCAAGATTTTTTCACGCAGGCACACTGCATAGAAATGCACATGCTTAGCAATCTGCATTGGGTCTTCAACGAAACGGCATCCAGCAGACCGCAGCAACTACCAGTTTCCTTACAGAACTGGCCAAGCAGGTCTAATTATCCTCATTATTTCTTCCCCGCCTTCAAAGACTGAGAGAGTTCTGCCCTTCGCTCTGTATTTTCTTGTCAGGTTGGTACCCCCATCCGTCCCGCTACACTGCTGCCCCCAACCAGTCACCATTATTTAAATTTTCTCTCCATCACCTTCATGGTTTCTTTCACGCATGGCTGGACTTTCTCAAGCTCACCGAACCTGTAAGGAAGCCTGCATTTTACACCCTCAGAGAGACCTAATTCTGCCATGCGGCTTACAGTGAATTTCATACTCTAACTATATATATATATATGTAAATATACATATATGTAAATATATATACACATATATACATAAGGTATCTGCTCTTCCTTGCATGTTTGCTGCTAGAGCCTGAGGGCTGAGAAAAAGGGAGCACCTGCAAGTGGGGAATGGCCTCCAACTACGGCCTCTAATCTACTGAGAGCTATCATAAGCAAAAACGAACAGACAAATACGTAATGAAGCCTTTCAGCTCACGCTGACCTCTTCAGGCACTAGTGGTTCAATCATAGGAGCTTCCTCCTGCCTTGCTGCAAGCCGAACGGGAGATGTGGAAAGCCTCTTCTCCCACTCATTAGACACAGCCGTTTCTGTGGAGGTTTCCAAGAAGGTGCGTTTCAGCTCGCTTATATTGGTCTGATGTTTCATTAGATCTTCCTGGGTTTTGTCTAGGTCCTGGACAGTTTTAAAAGAATAGAGCAGTTTGTAACACATCCTAAGCCAACCAAATTTTAGAGCCAAAACACACAACTTGGTTAGTAAAGAGGGAAGTAACATCTCAGGGAGCCGGGGAGCACAGCACTAACACAACACTCTGTGAAAATGTGGCATTTTGAAAGATAACAGCATAGCATATCTCGTACAAGTGAGTATAAAATATTCTTAAAGGGCTTATCCGCATCACTATAATTTACACCTGATAAAGAGCCTTCAAACAAACATACATATGCGCGTGGACGCACACACATATACGTGCACGCATATATATATTTATAGTACAAGTTAGAGGAGTCATCATAATCTGAGAAAAAAATTATCTATTTGATTTATTAGCAGGTGGGAATACACAGTTCATGCATCATAGGATGTGCAGATTCACAGTTTACCACTAAAACTAACACACATGTACGTACATGCACTGGTATATACCAATACCAACCTCTAACATAAGATTACTATGTTTGACATACACATTTTCACCCTGTATTCGCTTAATCAGACTATTCTGAAAGAAGTGAAAAAGAAAGGGAAAGGTAAGGGACACAGTATTGAAAGGATACAAAATGCTGTTTCTACACATTTCTTCACAGAGAACCGACAATAACATGCTGAGAGAGGTGAACACCTCCAACACTGATACTTGAGCAACATCTGGGCCTTTCGTTTCTGTACCTGTGCCTTTAGATCTCCGTCCTCCTCTTGATCCGACTGCCAGCATGAGAAAGATTGGAAAACAACACCTTACCCACTCGTATGGCCGAAGGCTTTACAAAAATTGGTGAGAGGAACACGCTAGGTTAAGGTCTCATTTTCTCTACGCTAAGGGCTTAAGGAGGAGTAGATACACTGGCTGACCTTGCACGGTTCCCCTAACTCAGAGCAAGCCTCCTCTTTTCAAACTTGTTAAATGGGAACGAAGGAATATTAAACATTTTCCTTTTATAAATACCAATGGTGCGCTCCACGTTCACAGATCTCTATTTAGGGAGCAGCAGTTGGACCTTCTCAGCGAGATCGCGGCTGGTTTAGGACCGAATGGCAACAGCAAATTCTTTGGAAGTCCATAATCCCAGAGTTTAAACATACGACATCTGGGCCACAGGCAAAGCTTTGCATAAACTTGCCATGGGTCAACAACCCGCAATACTGTCTACAGAACGAAGCACATTTTATTTGCTTAAAATGCTATTTCCCTAGCCTCAGTCCCTTTCTTTATTTAAATAATTTCATTTCATATTTAGCCTGGATATATACACATACGTATATATATTCTTTCAGGATCTATCTACAGTGGTGGTCTTCTGGAATGCCACACACCTCACATTCACTTCAGCTCACATTTTCAAAAGCAATGCAACATGGGCTGCCCAAGAAGCCCCGTTTCTGAGGGTTGAATTTTCAGATGGCAAGCACAGCACGCTTTTTGAAAACCAGGTATCCATAAGGAAAATTGAGGTTCACATAATCTTCTCCCCTAAACTAAAGAGAGGGGGATTATTGTGCATTTTTGATTAATAAACTAAACATTTTAAATGTCACAGTTTTAGGATTATGTTTTACTTTCCGTATGGCTCAAGGCCTGAAGCCATACAGTGCAAGAAGCACTTCAAAGCATTTTGTACTCCTGACTCGTCTCAACAGACTTTATGTTCTTGTTCCGTTCGGATTCTTTTAATGCTCGTGCTGCTATTTTATTGTTAATTTTTCATATAGTCCTAATTAGTCAAATGACCCATGGAAAAATCTTCATCTGTTGATTACTTTATAACTCAGTTCAAATCTGTTCTATTTACAGCCGAGGCTGAATTGCCCTGACACGTCATAGGGAGAGTTTTTCCCTGACGATAATTTTAACAGTCTGAAATATTAATGAGATCCTACCGAAAACCTACAGTAGTGTTTGTGGTAAGACTCTGTCTTCTACCAGATGTCAGACCAAATTCAGCTCATGTTTGCAGCTGCAACCATATTCATTATGAAAGCAGTATGTGCACTTCACTGGAGTCACATAGGGCTGAATTTGCCTGCACAGTCCATATACCATGTTGTGGATATGAGGCTTCTCAGTGCAAAGAAAATCCCAATTTTTCTACGGTCCTCCTCTGAAGACGATACCTGGACTACTGCTGGCAATACGTGAAGATGACATGTGAAATCACATTAAAGGAAAACCTTAGATACTTATAATCTGGAAGTACTTTTGTTCGGAAAATTTGAAAACTGCTTTTTACTGCCCTTTTCCCCCTCTCTCTCTCACACAGGCTGCAGATTATAAGAGCAAACAAGCAAACTGAACAACCCAGGGCACAATCTGGCCAGCACGACCGTCCCAGGCGGGCAGCATTGGCGTGGGTGACACTGCCACCACTCCGCTTATCTGCACAGCACAGAGGCCTCGCGGTTTCCAAACCAAACACAGAAATAAGAGGAACCCGTCGGGAGCACTGAAAGCTCAACTCGCCGAGCAAAGCTCTCGCACTCGCACGCACGCCCATGCACACGCGCGCAGAGAGGGATCCTGAACTGCCGTAGGAGACATGCGGTTTGGCACTCGGGGTCGGGAAGAGACGAGGCAAAATGCTCTCCCCTGCCGTAACTGGGTGCCGGCAACTGTACAAACCTCGGTGGCAGTGGTCTCACCATCAGCTGCAGTATCCGTCTGCTCACTGTCAGTCTATTTGGTTAGACAAGTAACCGGGTCCCAAGAGGAAGGCAGGAATAAAGAATAAACCCAGCTCATCAGTACACGTGGCTCACACGGGGAGCTGTTAAATTCAACATCCCTGCGAACTGCATTAGCATTGCTTTTCAAATCACGCACAAGTCAGAGAAGCAAAATAAAAGTGCTATATTAGTAAACAGAACAGACTCAGAGGAAGACTCGAGGCGTACTGTACACAGTATATGGCTTTACTGGAACAAATTTATAAGCCAAACAAAACATTACTGGAAAAGTGTTATTTGAATAGCAGATTTTTTTTTTATTAAGAAAGCCAGGTGGCTTTGAAAAAAAATGGGGAAAAAAAAGCGCTAATATTTTCTAAACAAACTTTTCCTCCCATAATTTTTTTTTTAAAGAAAACTATTCATCAAATTTTTGTTCTAGCCAATATAGATTAATGTGGTACTTGACTTTTTATTTGGAGGGGGAAAAGATAATTTAAAAAAAAAAAGAAGGCTACTTTAAGAGTCACCTGACTTTCAGCCCCTCATTTGTACAGAAGTTGTTCTTGTCTCCACATTTATATACCATGAGGCTGTCTGCATTACCAAGGAGTTCAAATAACCATACCCCCAGCCCATCTACTGTCTGTCTGCAGAGTAATGGTAACGCTCAGATCCCACTCGGTTCCAATAAAGAGCAGCTGATATTGTTAATGATAGTAAAAAGAAAGAAAACTGCCATTAAAAGAATCAAAAATACTTCTCATTCCATTTAAGAATATGGATGAAAGCAGGAGAAAAATAAAAGTAACTCCTCCCCCAGCCCCCAAAACACTTACTAGGTACAAGTGATAAAAATGAAACAAAGCACAGCATTGCACAGACTGATCTATCCCTGCTTTGCTCAACGCCGTGAGGAACATTTTAGTGGTGAACCCAAGTGTCGAGATTTAACAGAGAGTCGAGTGTAGGTTACTACAGGCTGAGAAGAGAGTTCAAACGACTATTTTTGATGTTATGCAAGCTTATGGAAAACTAGTAAGAAAGTGCTCCCTACTGCTCCAGATTGGCACATCCAAGTTGTTTTAACATCAGTGAAAGCTCTGGTTTTGATTAGTGATTTGCTGCGGTCCTGAGATAATCTAAAGTAACCCAGGCAGGTAATTTAAAGCTAGGACAATACATCTCATCCTCAATCACATCAGTATGAAACAAGAGAAAAAAGCAACCTACTGGTGGATGGAGTATCAGTCTTAACTTTGAATTTCCTATCTTCTATCACTTTCTGACAACTCCAGTGTTTCATGAAACTGCTTTTTGGATATTTTTTCATTGCTTTGTTCTCTATCGTTCCTTCCTTTGAATAATCTGTATTGCTTGTATGACAGGCAGAAGAATAAGAGGGCATTTTGGACTATTCGGTAAGTGCATGAATGCAAGTGATATGCAATTTTTCAAGCAATAACCACTCAACAGACAGACCGCTTTTATTTTTAAATGAAACTGTAATGCCAAAATAGTCTACCTAGCTGGTCAAATTGCCTTCACTAAAGTGTTAGAAAATTGTTTATTTATTAGCGAAGGATCTCACATCTTTATAACATTGTAAGCAATTGTAAAGGTATGGCGATATAAAAAAAAACCCTATGCATTGTCACTCCTATTTACAAAAAAAAGAGGAATTAATGAATCTAGGCATTTAGTCAGTAGAAATGTTAGCTGCTAAGGTACGAACACAGAAGCTAATGAAATCTAAGGGGTGAGATTCTGCCTCTGGCTGCAGGGACTGCCTCCAGATGCACTGCTCAAGGGAGAACGGAGCTCAGCAGGGTAGGGATTGGTTTAGGGTACTGGTTGCAGCCTTCTGCATCACTGCGTGCAATCTTTTGTGAACTGGGGGAGAAAAAAAGGTTTCTATTTCTTTTACCGTAACAGCAATGAAATCCTAAATAAGGCATAAAATTCACTTTATTGCAACATACAGGTCTGCTAATAAGCCAATCAACAGCCATGGAGTCAAAGTCAGCATTACTGAGTTACTTGAAATAAAGATCTGGGGTTATTGCAGAGCAGGGAATGGCAAATTAAGGCTCAGCCAGGCAGGTTTGCTCTGGAGTGGAGAGTAAGAAAGGTCGGGCTCAACTTGGAGACGGGCTGTAGTGCAGCTGCTGGTGGGGCTCGTGGGCGGGCAAGGGATCGAGCAGGACGGGAAGGCAGCTATCTCCTGAGATGCTGCGGCTGCACCTCCTCTATAACTTGCGACCGTAGTTGCTGTGATTTGTTTTGCCAATGTAATGCAGACATGCCCGAGTTTAAAACATATTCACTTTCATGCAATATTTTGAACAAGAAATACCCCCTGGATTAGGCACAAGTCTGTGTTGTCTGCCAGGAAGCACTGCCACAGTCATCACCCTCATAAAAGAGTGACACTAAAAAGCCTGTTTTTTATGTTTTTATGCTCAATACTTCCTAACTTTACTAACGAAAAGAAGTGCTCACTTCTGAAAAGTGGAACAGACCAATGTATTACATAAACACTGCCTCGTTATTGCCTCTGGAGCTGGCACTGTATTAATGCTGTTATTGCTATTAGATTAATCCAAGTGCAGAGCTAATGCAAATTGAGACCTAAATGCTATCTCAAAATGAGGACACAAAATGAGACAGCAACATTTTGGATGCCTTTTATCAGAAATTGCACGTTATTATTTAGTTGTTAGGCATCACAGAGCCAAAGGCATCTAAAGACAATGTTTTTACAAGATAAATTGATGTGACTTTTGGCTTTCCATAAAAAGGAAATGAAATCCTGCACCAAGTCTTAAAAAACCAACAGTGGCAGATCATACAAATGTTTAGATTCGCAGGCTGGTTTATTGAAGACAACTACTGCAACGGCATCGACAAGTGGCCAAGATGGCTTTTTACAAACGGCCAACTAGTCTGTGATTATCTGATCTGTTTTTTTTTTTTTTTTTACATACAAAGCAAAACTGCATTTTTACATTTGAAGATGAAGAGAGAAAAAGGAAAAACGAGGAAAAAATGAACTCATTATTTTATTCTGTCAACAAAGAATAACTAGGCACCAGCAAAAACCGAGATGCCAGTTACTGTGTTACTTAAACAAGCAGATTCCTTTCCTTCTTCTGGATATATTATCATATCCACAGGTCCCAGAGCCACTGTGGACTCCTCCTGAAGTTGGTTTATCTGCCTGTGATAACCCTGGTGGCTTGAGGCATCGGTTTTGGCAGTGCTAATACAACACTGCAAATGGCAAGATAGCCCACATGGCATGCTCCCCGAACAGCTGCCCCAATCTGACCTCTCACTGATACATTGGATTTAAGCATGGGAAAACAATTTAATCTGCAGCAGAGATGGGATCAAGGCTGAAAATCCAAGATCCAGGTTTTGCTGGACCAGCAAGCCTTTTCTGGGCTCGGACTATACTTGATGGCCTCTTGCAAAAAGCTGAGTCCACCTGAACTTTGAACACCCTGAAGCTGGTGAGGGTGCCCATTATTATTGGCTAGCTATTTATATAAATATAATGTATATACATACATATATGTTATATGCATGCATATATAATTATGCAGGAAACTGTACTTAATTCCCGCTGTTTAGATAACTATTCCAACCCTAGTATAAACTGATAGGGGGAAGAAAAGGCCTCGGTGGGTTCAGATACAATACTTCAGAGCTGATCAGTGGCAATTTGTTTAGTGCAAGTCACTTTGCATCAGCTGACACAGTTCAAACCAAGCCACTTCCACACAGTGTTGTGCCTAACCCTGGGCCCCAAGCTGCGCTCCCAACACGAGAAAAAAATAAAAAAAAAAACAAACCCCGAGCCCCAAACAAAAAAAAAACAAAACCCAAGAAAACCCAAAACACCCCTTCTAACATATCAGCACAGACAGAAATGAGGCTCTGAAAGTAGGACCACTATTGTGGCAATCTAACACTGGTTAGGACTGAAGCACTGAACACGAAAAAGAGTGTGTTCAATGCCGAGGTACACACCTCTTCCTCTGAACTGTCACTCAGGTCATTGGCAAGTGAGGCACTCAAGGAGGCCGCCTTGGGCTCCAGGTAGCAGAGGCACATAGCCAGAGGAAAGGAGAGAGTGAGGGCGTATGGCACTGAGAAAGAGGCAGAGAGCAGAAAGAAAAAAATGAAGAGGAAGCAAGGCACCAGGGAGGGGGAGCGGATGGGAAGGTAGTGCTGCACGCTGGCAGGCAGGAGGTTGGTTTCGGAGAGGTTAGGGAGCGACAGGTAGCCGTCGTCATCCAGGAGGGAAGGAAATGACTCTGGAAGTTGCAAGGAGAAGGAAAACAGCGTCCCGCCTTTGCCAGCTTTTTGCTTATAGCCGAAAGCCACGTCTTGCTCGGCGGAGAAAACTCGCCCCTTTCTGTCAGAGTCCGGCTCCGACTCGCCGTGCTTTGGAACGCTCTCTTTGAGCGCCTCGCAACCTAACGACTTTGTTTGAGCGCTCTCCTTGCATCTCCTGCGAAGCTTTGCTGAAAATGCATGGGGGCCAGGCTGCGGGGATGGCGAGGGGTGGCGGGAGTCAGTGCCAAGCAAAGATGGCTGGTGACAGAGAAAGAGCAGCAAACAAGGCGCAAAAGCAAAAGGACAAAAAGAAAACTGTCATTAGTTAATTTTCTTCCGTGATGATATATAATATCTATATATATATATAAAATTATAAACAGTATTTTAACACCACAGCTTTCCACTGAGTTAAATGGTGCATGTTCCCATGCCACACACCACAGGTATTAGTGAATCAGGGTTACAGCTTACAAAAGGCAACTTCTTGATTCAACATTCGTCTAGTCATCTCCAGCACAGGATATACATAAAAACCTTCACAGCCATATGCGGAGTTTCAGGTACTGCCAATTTCCACTTACGGTAAAACTGGCTTCAGATCATAAGGAGCTTTCAAACATGAGGTACATGGAGAGCAACAAAGAAATGAGGGAACGCATTTCTAATGCCAACACTGCTTGTGACAGCATTCCTGCAATCAGGAGGAGACACAGTGGGGGCCAGATGCTTCCCATCTATGCCTTGGACAACCTCAGCAGCAATAATTAAAACCCTAAAGATTTTAAAACTCTATGTGCCCAAATTCCTCCATGACAATATTTTAAAAAAAATGCTCTGTCCTAAACCTAAATAAAATACATTCTGGTTTGGGAGGGCATAAATCCATACGTCAGCTGTTACCAATGGAAAAAAAACCCCTGTACTAGCTCGATACCTACCCCAGCAGCCAGCTCCTCAGCATGGCTCCCATCACCGCTCAGGCTGGCCTCCGCCGGGCATTCCCACAGCCCTGCCCTCACCTCTGCCCGCTGCGAGCCGGAGCAGGCAGAACCGGGGGGCTGGCCCCCTCCTGGCCACTGCTCCCCACTACGCTGCGCCCCACCACTTTGGCAGCATGTTGAAAGAAGGGAGCTGAGGGTTTTGGCTAGGCAGACCCCCTGCTCTCTCGCTGGGGATCTGAAGGGGAGCTGACCAGAAAGAGGTCCGTGCCCCACACAGCCACATCTCCTCACAGTCAAAAAGTGACTCTTTATCCATAGCGAAGAGGTAAAAACGTACCCAACGCTTTTGCTACAAATTTTGCCACAATGCAAAGAATATTGGCTACCAACAAGCAGGATTTGCTTTGATATGCCACTTGCAGGGCATTCAACCTGTCCTTAAGGACAAAAAATTGGTAGGAGGAGGGAGGTGATTCAGCAGGAGGGGTGACCGTCACCTAAGATGCTCCCTGCGGGCACAGCCACAACTGCTCTTTAGAAGGACAACAACAGCCATCGCCACCAAAATACCCTGGTACAACAGACCTGCCACATTGCTGATGCTTCGGAGATGTTTTGGCCAAAATCAACTAGGTGCACTTAGCTAAAGTGGCACGCTGGCTCCATGACCAAACGCTAAGTGCTCCATCCACCACGCATCTCCCCGAGGAGCTAGAAAAGGCATTTCACTCCCACTCCCAGCTCCCCAGAGCAGAATGACTTCAAAGCCAAACCAGCATTTGCCTGTACAAGCTGGTGTCAAATCTGAGCCAACAAGCAGGATTTACACACAGGTTGCACCAATGCTAGCTACTAAGCCTAATCTTTACCAGGTATATTAACAGCAGGAATGTGATTTAAGCCCAATATTTACACGGAAGGGCTCCTTCCCCTCCCCTTGATATTTTGCTTCTCTCTCTTCTCTAACCAGAACAGTTAAAAAACCCAATCTATCAGGTCAGGCAATTTGTATTGCCGAATTAGACAACCAAAATCAAGCCTAACTTCAAACTGCTTATGAATGTCTTCTTTATGGGCTTAATGCAGTAAGTTCAAGTCAAAATTTAATGCTGATGGACTCACAGGATTTTATGTGAGCTAAATACACAGAAATCCTCTTTACATTGTAAAGGCAAAAAAGCTAAAGTAAATTTATTCTTTGCAAATACAGAATATTCACTTATTGACATCTTTGCAGTGTTAATATTTAGAATAACTTCTGGTACTTAAATACATCTGGATAAAACAAAGCAAAAATGTCTTAGTGGAGAAGCTGAAAACCTACCTGTAAAATTTATATACCCTTAAACAGGAATTTGATTTCAAATTTGTCCTGCGTTTCTTGAGACCCTATTCTCTTTGTAACGAATGATGAAAGCATTAGCAGCTCCAGTGGAAGCAGGACTGAGATCTCTGTAGGCTTACAGAACTTGAAGCTTTATTAGCGGGTGGTTTAAACAGAACCCACCACTTGCGGGAGCGGGTAAAAATCATTCATTTGTGCATGTTTAAGTACCATCAAAATATTCTCCTAAAAATATCTTTGACTATTTCTAGCCATATATAAGGAACATATGATCTTTGAAATGCAGCCTATCTCTCCATTGACCTAAATTAACAAACACTCGGAACAGAATTAGTTTCTATTGGATATTTTCTGCATGTGTGATTTTCATCAATGTTTCTCCATGCAGAAACTAATGGAGTTTCAAGAAGACCCCAGTTAAATTTTACAGAGATTCGTTTTTTAATGCTACAATTACAGCCCACACTTTCAAAAGAAAATCTTTTCTCATCTGCAATTTTCAGTATTTCAATTTGTTTCTGATTTTTGGTACCTTAATTGCAGCTCTTTTTGAGGACTTGATCCTTTAGCTATGTAGCTCATTGTGGCCTAAGGCTAGAAGTTCAGGTTCTAACATCTGCAAGCATGACAGTTTTATTGGTGTAAAGGTATACATCAAGGTTTTTCCTCATAAATGAAGAGGGTAAATCTTACTTGTTTAGCAAGTGCATTCCATAGTACAGTTTTTGAATGGTATCCTAGAGTCAGTATTTCATATTCTGTTTTCTTCTCCTCAATGTAAAAGAAACAGAGGACATTTTACACCTGATCTTTTCTGATTCTACCTTATTTCTTTTCACTGTCAAGCTCTGAAATTCAGTATCTTCTCTGTCCCCATGTTTGATTTACCCCGTCTTAATAACTCAGTAGATACAATGCACAGCTGTGTGTGTACATGTATGCGGTGGTGGTGGGATTGGAGACGGTGACGGATGAATCAAATTTAACAACTGAGCAGAGAATCATCAACAAAAACAGTTTTCTTCAATGCAAAACTCCAAACGAGGGAAGCAAATGCTTTTGTAAGCCAGAAAAAAAGCTTGTAATAGTATATCAATACCCAAAAGTTAACAGAGAAAAATGCTCATTGAAATACATGCAAGGAAACAGTGTTATGAGAAGTAAATGAGAAAAATACAATAGTTTAAAGCACAGAGCTACATACAAGAACACAGAACTATTTTGTTGCCTTGTCAAAAAAAAATTTATGCCCGTACTAAAGTCAAAATACGACTGAAGACCAAAGGAGCAAAGTGTGCACTGCTAGGCTACTTTTGCCTATTTCCTAAGGAGCTCTTGAATGCTATGTAAAAAACACTGTGCTGACCGTTAAACGGATTTCAAAAAAGAGTCCGAGGCAGGAACCGACTTTTACGACATCATATGAAATGCAAATGGACTGTAAAAATATTGATTCAAGATACGTATATACACGTACATACAACCATGTATATTCTAGTTTCCTTTCACGGAACTAGGTATCTCCTCCCCCTCTAAGAATTCTGCGTTTCTCCAAGCGCTCTCCAGGCAGGTCAGTTTAATACAAAACCCTCAAAACTCTACCTTGGTGTCATGGCGTATTGCCGAGACCGGGGTGACTTCCTCTGCCTTTTTCTTTTTGCCCTCTTCATCATCTTTCTCTTCTTCTGCCTTTTTCTCTGGAGTCACAGTGGTTATCAAGTTGGTCTGAGAGATGCCCTTTGTTGTGGCGTACTGGCCAGTACCAACCTCTGCAGCAGACACAGAATCCTTCATGTACATTTCATGGTTTTCATTCACTGATGCTAAAAGCAAATATTTAAAGAGGGAAAGTCTGAAATAGCTTTTGCTGAGAAGCTGCATAAAATTAAAAAGCTGTGTTAGTAAAACGTTTGAGATATTGCTGAAAACACAACTATGTCATGTTTCAGGAAACCAGAAGCATGTGCGTACATTTAAATAAACTGTTTACTTGAAATAAAGCTTGTAGCTTTTATATGCATAAACATATATTATGGATGTGTATACACACATTACTGTGGCTAATGTGTGCATTACACAGTTGTTAAATGTTAGCAAGCCATTAAAAGTGCTACTGTAGTAAAATATCAGGAAAAAAAATCAATGCACTGCCACTGTTATCAGGCAGGAAACATAAGAAGAACCAGCTATGACATCAGCCATGGGGGTGGAAGAGATTTTTTTTTGGAAATCTGTCAGAATATAACAGTGCAGATCAAATGCATGGTAAGTAACATTCTGCATTACAGGAAATGACAATATTGATGTAACACAGGCGTATTATCTGAGAATCAAGAAATGGGATCTTTGTATTATCAAGTATTAAAGTCTGCCAGTTAAGTGAGCTCATTATCCTAAAAAATTCTGGGAAGTGATGGCATTCAATTCAGTGGACCAAACCAGAATATTTTAGGATGTAAACGTTCGATAATTCAGCAAACTTAAATATATATAAAAGATTTTGAAAGAAATAGTAAATTTACAGATAGAATGTAACCAAAACATGAATAATACAGCCAGACCCTACTCTTGACTATTGTGTAACTGATTTCGAAGTCAACAGGACTATCCAAATTTATAAAGTTACTTGCATCTGTAACAAATGACAGGGCCGGGATCACAGTGTAATTGCGATGCAGAATGTTACAGCCACATTTGCGTTATAGTAACAGCATTAGTGAAGAAATCATAAGCATTGATTAAAAAACCTCTTTTCCCCACTTGCTCTTACGCAAATTAACATCATAAAAACCGTGCGGAGTCTAACAAATGCTGGGGAAAAGCGTTTCAGTATCTTGTCTCTTGGGAATGAGCTTAGGAGGCAGGCGAAAGCAAAGGGAGTAGAGGGAGACATCTTGTTTAGATGTTACAAACAGAATAATGCAGAAGGATAATTTCTGCTTTGAGAGACATGCACAGCAATCAGGTCACCAGTTGCTTGGTATGAGCAAGAAGCACATCAGAATTAGAAGATTCCAAAATAACTAATGACAAGCAGTACCTTTAGGGGGAGAAAAGAAGGCTTGTCACTAGTACTTTTAAATCAAAGCTTCTCCCCCTCCCCACCATCAGCTATATTCTTTGCAATTCGTTCGTGATATTCTATGGGAGAATTCACCTTTTTTTTTTTAAAACTGTAGCAATTCTGAATTTAGTCTCAGGGTTTTTTTTCTACAAAAATAAACTATAACCTCTTTTTACTCGATAGCTGACAACAGTAACAGCTGTTGAAGTAGCTGAGACTCTGAATCATATGCTGGTTTAACCTAAGGGAGCAGCAGAACCGTGACCTCCATGAACCACGGAGAATGAGAGGAGGAAGGAAGACATACTATAAACCTGCGTATGTTACTCTCCATCTCACACCTTCAAAAGCAGTGTATGGAAAAAGCCTGTTAGTGCTCATCTGACTAGGACACGAGGTAATCGGAAGCGTTATTACTTAATCAAGGGAAATAATTCATTTATGAGTTGTAACATACACTTAAATGAAAAACCTACACAGGAAAAAAAAAGCCAAGTTAAACCAAAATCCAAACAGTTACTCATGCAAACCCTGAAAAAGCGTTGAAGCCTGACTTGCTCGGGCAGGCAGGTCCAGGCTGGCAGGTCCAGGTGCCCCGTCCTTCTCCAAAGCAGGGAAGTGCTTTGCAGGTGTGACACCAAGGAGAGAGGCTCCAAGAAGAGCGGGCTCCCAAGGACCTCCTCCAGGCAAACACTTTGAAAGGACCGCAGCAGAATATTTAGCACAGTATTTCTCTGCATCCTCCCCTACCCCTGCAGTGAACGTGCAGGTACTCACAGCCTCCACTCAGCCGAAGCTCAAGGAGATGAGATGACAAGAGGTTTATACCTAATCTAAAGCAGTGACCACCGTGATGATAACTTTTGACAAAGTCAATTGAGAGGACCTTACCCCCATCTAAGCTGCGAGACATAGTGTAACGTTTACTAGAAGACCGCTCAAAGTAAGGTGCGGGACGGTCTATGAGGGCGCTGGCTCTTCTCGTCTGGGCCTGCGTCCGGCCGCTGTAGCGGAACTTGGAGCCCAGCGTAAGGAACTTCTTTGGAGGTGCTTCTGGCAGCAGGAGCCTATAACACACCAAGCAGTGCACCCGTTACTCCCCCTCCTCCAAAAATCAGTCTGCTCTTTCAGCAGAGGACAGAAGACGACTGCTGGGTATCACTCTGCATCGTAACCTGTGCCTCACGGGTCTGCGGCTAAAAGGGAATCAAAGGATGCCCCTCACACAGCATGACAAAACCACTTAGCTAAGGCATTTGAAGAGCTGAGTTCTTCCTAATGGGCAAGAATTGCTCAGTCCCTTCCTGCTTGAACATCAGATTTAATATTTTCTAATCACCAAAACTAAAAATGAGGTGTTCTTTGCATCAGGGACCCCGATTTGGGCTGAAATACAGATATACCTCTTGTACTTCAAATTCAACATGGTGCTGCTAAGCTGAGGACCGGGCCAGAACAGATTTCCAGTGAATGTCGGGCAGTATAAATTCACAGGGTTGCAAACATTTTTCAGGTTAGAGCCTTCCCCACCCTCTGTGTTTTGGCTATGGGAGTTTCCTGAAGAAGCCATTCTCCTGCTATGGAGTTTATGCTTTAGACTTTGACTTTCCATTAAAGATCAGAAAACACCCAAAAAATGCACACTCAATTTCTTTTTAGATCTTTTGCTGTTAAGACTGCATTTCCTATGAATGCACAGACAGCCTGAACCAACAGTTTTAAGAAAGGAGAGAAATTCTTCAGTCCTCCCAAATATTTTGAGAGGGGTTTTTAAGCACTGGATGCCCTTTCACGCCACTGAAAATCTCACCCTTTTGGGCTTCCATTGTTAAGTATCCCTTTGCTGACTATCTCAGCACAAACTAATTACAGCATTTATTCCACTATCACAAACTTTTCTTGGGTCGTCTTAGATGTCAAAAACATAGCTGCAAAATTTCTCAGTAATACAAAAATTACAGCTATGGATTGGGTATTCTGGCTGACCAAAAAATACACCACCGACTACTTTCTATATTTTCATATGTTATTAAATAAAAATCTCCTTTTTTTTTAAACTCTTACCCACATCCCCCAGTAACTTTCCATATAAGTTGTTCTCCCTATACAAGCGTATGTGCAGAAGTGCAGCAGTCCTTCGTCTCTTTAATTATAGCGGCTGATAATATCATGGCACGGATAAAGCAAAACGATTAATTGGGACCATATGGTGATTTTAAACATTTAGTATCTATCTGAAATAGTATGAATAATTTGGGCGAAACATTTCAGATTTTGAAGAAGCAATAACCTTCCCTTGACTGCTCAGAGATAGCTCGTGACCAGAAAGACAATTTGATTTCAAGGGTTTTGTCTCTGCTGACAGAATTGGTCTTTTCTGTTGTGTTTTATATCACACCTTTAGGAAAAGAAATCCACATACCTGAAAAATGTATGGTGCTCAACACACACTTTCCATAAGCGCTTTGCAGCACGATGATTTGGCAACTTAAACCCAAT
The DNA here is from genome assembly GCA_013401315.1 of Balaeniceps rex. Taxonomy (NCBI): domain Eukaryota; kingdom Metazoa; phylum Chordata; class Aves; order Pelecaniformes; family Balaenicipitidae; genus Balaeniceps; species Balaeniceps rex. Next base: position 43,853 of record VYZW01046725.1, read on the forward strand.
AGTGCTTTCAAACTGCTCAAACTAGGCAGGAAAAAAGAAAAAGTATGTATTTGATGCTGTGCATCTATTTTTAGACAGTGTACAGAAGTTCATCTTCACTTCCTCCATCTGTATCATCTCATTGCAAGGCTGAATACATATGCTCAAGTACAAAACCACATATATACATATTCTACAGACTACTGTCTGGGAAGGAAGCTGTGAGTGATAATCAATGGCAACCTCTGAGGATCATTTCTTGGGGGAAACCCAGATAATGAGCAAGAGGTTTCTGATGGCGACAGTGACGTTTTATGCCCTATAGTAAGAAAGAGATCAGTTAAGACTTGGGAGACTTCTGAGAAAAACATCATTTAAGTGTTTTAACCCTGTTGTTTTAACTTCACCAGTTTAAACAACAGTGGGAAGCCCGATAATAGCCTGGAGGGGAGCAATTTTCCCCAGGGACTGATCTGGTCTCACACAGCCTTAGATTAAGGAGATTTACAGTGAAAGAACTACAGTTAGTAAATCACAGTGGTTTTAGCTAATTCATCTCCTGGGGAGCATGAGGAAAAGACAGGTAATTGAAAAGAGTCAGCTGGGGATACTAAGAGACCTTTCTAGGTTGTGCTGCAGATTTATATATTCCAGATGCAAAAGCTGTGCCAGCTGGAGCCACTGTAAGATGTTGATGGCTACATGCAGATACCTGAGTAGGTGAAATAGTGTTGCTGTGGTCGGGGAAAGGTAGGCAGAAGGGCACCTGTAAGGAAGCCTGGATCCCTACGGGGAGCTGATAGAGAGAAACAAGGCAGGAAACAGCAAAACAATAAAGATGATATAAGTGACACATGGGATGGTGAATCACATTACCGTTGAATGTGATTTGGAAAGAGACTGCACTGATTATTTTGCATAAGGAACTATGACCTGGTCACGACGCTACATACCAAGCCCAGCAGAGCTCAATAGGATTTCAGTGGTGGAGAGCTTGAGTGCAGGCATTGGGAACATCCAGTGGCTATTAGTGGTTTTTTAAAATCAAACTCAAGACTGAGAAGTTGGTGACTAAAACTGTCTGCTGAGAGGCTTGTGGATTTTGGTTTAGGACTCTAAAAAAGGCTCAGGCCCTGGGGCCGCTGGGGGGCCCCAGCAGGTTTCCCAGGTCACTTATGAAGCCAGTACTGGAGACATTGGCTCGGGACTCCCAACCACCACATTGCACTAAGGGAGAAATGCCAGTCCTCACCCAGGTGATTTCTGTCTGTCTATACAGCTCCACCCTCTAAAATGGATATAGGTTTTTTACCTATCATAGACCAATTATTGTAGCAGCACTTAAAATGGAGACAATCCTTTGCCTCTGATGATCCCGAATTCCTCCTGGGATTTTTGCTGAGATTTATCATCTTATTTCTGGGTTGGTGCACGCTCAAGCCATGAGGTAGGTATTTGCTATGAGCTGAGCCACGAGAGGGCACTCGCTGTACGAGATTTCACATCACCTTCAGAGTCAGAACATGAGCTTCTGTGGGCCTGGGAGGGCTCATGCGTGTAGCTACCAAAAATGCTGAATGACTGATGCTTGACTCCATTTTTATCACTCTCCAGATTTCTACTCAGACTCCAAATTTACTAATTTACTTGTAAAATTTGGTATGGCCTGTCTACATCTCTTAGTGGGTAAGATGAATAAGTACTAATTTAATACACAACATGACAGTGGATGACGAGCAATCCATGAATAAGCAATGTGTTACTTAAATTCCCACAGTAATTATAATACGGATGAGCTTTTTACATGCAGATGGCCATATTTATTCTTTATGTTAGTTCATGGATGTAAACAGAAAAACACCAAAGAAGATTTTACCTGTATTTTAAATAAAATATTTACCTAATCTTTCCTATGAAAATCAGCACAAATTAAAAAATGTAAGTGGAGAGGAATGGTAAAGGCTTGTAAGACATGACAAATGAACAAATCCATGAGAACACGGGTTTTTTTAAAAGGTTTATGCGCTAGAGAGTGTCAGGATGCCCTTACCTCCCCTGGTCGGATTTTGATGTAGAAGTTGTTCCTCTTGTAGGAAATTTTCAGAACCTTTGGCCAGGCAAATCTATTTATTCTGAGTCTGTCTCGATATATTAAGAGACCACTTGCACAAACTCCTAACATGATTTCCACTCCTTCAGAATCCTGGAAAAGCAAGCAATGCAGTTTGTTGAATACTTCTCGCATTACGTCCCACAGCACTACAGATTCCTATATACCGTGTTTCTATCTGAGCTGCGTCTTTTTAATGCATCAGCTGTAGTGACCTGATTTCTGAGAGCTACCCTACTCACGGACTGCATAAGCAATAGTAAGGTTGGGCAGGGTGAGAGAAACTGAGTGTTGCAAATGTTTCCTTGTATTTTAGAAAGACTCCAAAAGAAGGGGGGAAAATTTAGATGTTATTAAAAGAACGATATTAACCATATAGCAAAATTTTATTAGCATAATAATAAAAAAGTGTTATTAGCATAAATACCAGATTGGAAATAAGTAGGACAGCACACAAATTTACGTCTCCCAGCATCACTCATCTCCATGACTAAGCGTTGTGAATCATTAGATAGATTTTTCTTCTGTGGTTTGCTCATCTTGCCTTTAGTTGGTTTGCTAGTTTCTTTAACACTGTTGTGCCTATGCTCAGTATTTTCACTTTGAAATGACCAGCGGGCAGAAAGTTGGGCATTTGGAACAGAAAGATTCTTTTTAAAGTGTGTGACTGTGCCTGTGCTATAACCCATTTTTGACAGGGAAGCTGCAGGCCAGACACATTAGCACTATAAAAGATTTGTCCACAACCTTATCAGAATATACCCAAAACTATGTATTTTTAAGTAAGAAGTATACAGTTCTCTTTCCTCTTCCTTCAAACAGTCTAAAAGCAATCTTCACTGTTTGCTATCACCACTAGCCTGTATAATTCTGTTTTTTGATTTACCTAAGTACTAATACTGCTGGAGAAAGGAAGGATCCACCTTAAAGCACAGAGTTCTTCGGTAACTATTTTAAAATAACTTGAAGTTACAGAAGTCTGACAACAAAAGCTATGAAGATGTCACCCTATGATAATCATGAAATGACTTCATCGTTTTCTTCTGGTTTTCCTGACAAGCCATCTTTTAGGCACACAGTGAAAATGTGATTACATTTTAAGATGAACTGAAAGGCACGCATGGTCAGTCATGATGAAAAGGCTATAGCACAGTTTAAAATACAAAAAAATAGTTTTAAAATCAGAGACACAACATACAGTTAGTGCCATAAAGTCACTCCAGTGTCAGAAAACACATCAATAAAGGATGTATGTTCCAACAATGATGGTATCACCCGTTAAAGGTAGATATTTTTCTAAATATGTCTCATGTGGTATCATTGCAAGGTACTACAGAAGAGACAAGTTAATTTTTTTCAGTGAACTTCAATTTCACAGTTTCCGAAGCAAAAAGTAACATCTAAATACAGTGAATACATTATAAAAAAGAAAGTCTCATTGCCAGTAATCCCCCTGCCTGGCGAACGCCTGAAATGCACACGTGCTCACACATGGCACGCAGCTGCAGGTGCAAGGGGCTCCTTCTTTTGATATACTTTCTCAAAAACTTGTTGAGAAATGCCTTCTTCCCTCATCCCCACCTTTGCAGAAGACCTAAGTCCACTCACGCCTTCTTTTACATGTTGGTGTCAGAGACTGCTTTTCAATGGGATACTACTGGCATAAAATGAAACGGGAGTAAGAGGAGAATTTGGCTTTTTTCAGGAGCGATGCAGTTGCACAGAACAGAAAACTGTTAGCTGTAACGTCTGAGGCACAAGATGCTGAAGCTGCACATCCCTGCAGCTCTGCATACGAATGGGAGGTTTTATCAGAGCGGTGACAGCCCAGAGGACAAATCTGTCTATTTGAACACTTTTTTTATCGTAGCCTTGTGCTGGATAATTGAGAACTAGTTTTAACAGCAGCTGGTGAGTCCAGCATCTGTTGAATACCTAAGATACCGGGACAGCCTTAATGAATTGACATTTACATAGAGATATCTGCCAGGGGTGACTTCAAAAAGACATCCACAGAGACACTTGTCCCCTAGTCTGATACCACCAGATCTCACTAGCAGACCTAATTAAAACTAAACATTACTTCCCATGCATAGTCTACTTTTTCCACTTTCCGCTCAGTTGCCAAGATTACTGTTGGGTTTCTTAACCCACAGACCGACCCAATTTGCTTAGCACTGCAGCTTTTTAAGTTAAGAACATCATTTAGAGAGGGGTCGGCTTGTCTACCAACTTCTCTTGCTCTGAGTCTTTCCATATGAAAAACAGAAGAGTAAAACTGGATAATGATACTTTTTTTTGGTGGGGAAGGTTATCTCAGGATATCACATCTTAAATTTCACACCCTTTCTCCAATATTCTGAAAAAAATGTTTAGGCCTTAATGTTAAATTAAGGCTATGCTATGTTAATATGCATATTAACATGCTATGTTAAATTTTCAGTAATGAAGCCTGTAAAACATTTAGAACAGGAACTCGCTTTGCTGCTGTTTCACAGATTTCTTTGTGTTGGACAAAGGATGTTGGAAAAAATCTACCGAGTGACATTCGCCAATCCATTTCTATCTCTGCTTCAAATGTGCCTCGAGATTTTGTGCCTATCTGCAAGACCCAGGGAAAGCAGCGGCATGCCTCCTGGTAGAGCGCTGCCCGTTGAGCCATACCCAGATTTTTCATTTTCAGTGAAGGCAATTAACAGAACACAAAAGATTGCCTTGAATTCTGTAACACACATGCACAGCTCCTATGAAATGCCCCAGGGACACGGTTGCAGGCCTCTTCAAGATCTGAGCTGCAAATTTATCTTCGTTCTTGAAAGGATCTGCTGCAGCATAAAAACAGGGTTACAGTAATTTAACCTTTACAGAAAATGCAGTGCTCTCCACAGCTCAAGATTCTTTGTTCAGAGCTCATTTGCCAAGGATGCTTGCTAACCTCAGAGATGTTAAAATCCATTAGCCTTGCTTTGAAGAGTGAAGAAAAAAATAGTAATTATTTATTTTCAAAAAAAAAAAAACACAAAAAAACCAAAAAACAGACAACCAACACAAGGCTGGTAGGTGGCTCTCCCAAGCCACAGTAACAATGACCATGCTTTATTCATAACTTAACCTGCCAACGATTAGAGAAACCACTCCATCATGGGAGAGTGTTTCCAGCAGAATTACTGCCCTTCCAGTCAACTGCAACAACCACACTTAATAAGAGAGACGAGCCACTGCGTCCCCATTACTATCAATCTGATTAGGTTTTCAGCAAGGCTAAATAATTGCTTGAAAGTTCTCTGCAGTGTATGCTCATCTAGTTAAGATACCATAGTTGGCCTTATGAAATTGGAAGATGTAGCTGAATGAAATGACAATTGATCACTCTCTGGACAGCTTCTAATATCCTTCCTCATTACTCCATCCATTCAATATTTTGCCACAGGATTTGGTTGTTTAATCAACATGAAAGGTTGATGTGCAATGTCTTTGAATCTATAGGCTAGGTTATGTACAGTTACAAGATATATTTATGCTTATCCCACGAGTCACCTTTCCTCATGTTCACACATGAGGTATCCCACAAAATGCCTGTCTCAAAACAACGAGAAAGAATAAATCAGGGAGTCCATGCAGATTCAAGTACTATGCTGGAGAAAGATGACTGGTGAAAGAAATATAGTCCATACCTTGGCATGATGGAGATCTACTCCATACATTGATAGTTTTTTGGCATTCTCCAGGAAATGCATCTCAGCCTCCGCAGGTGTCATCCCCCTGAGGAAAAACAACCAATTCTAGCATCAGTGTTAAGGAAACAAGAGTCCGAAATAAAATCCAGCACGTGGAAAACACTGTCAGCCTGTCAGAACTGCAGCTGTACCTCTTGGATGGCTGGATACCTACCAGAGCTAAAGCTCTGGTGTGGATCCTGTTATCTTTCATGCTGCAAAGCTCTTCTCTAACGAAAGACACGCAGTCTTGTCCGAAAAATATTCTTATTAGGTATACTGCAGCAGGTTTTAACATTTCCTAATGCACCAGGCTGGCACCTGAAGGCAGGCTACAGCCCACACTGATGCCCTCCGCCTACCTGTGGCTCTTGTGCAGCTCGATCACTTTATCCTCCAGCTCTTTAGTGTGATTTGGTGCGAAGCGAAATTCGCTGACATAGTCACTGCCATACTCATCGGGGTCGTAGTCGCCGAGCTCTGACTGCACGGTGTAGGAACCCAGCAGGGCCAGGGTGACAAACGAGCAGGGCAGCCGACCCAACACGATATCATCTCTCAGCTGCAAGCAGAGGTAGTACCTGCAATGGAGCACCAAGATGGCTCAGAAAGTGCTCCTCCACTGCTGCCCCCAAAGGAGCACCGCCCAAGCACTGGCAAGAGGCCTCGGTTCCTCTACTAATTTGCAGACAACTCCCAAGCCCAAAGTTTCTCAGGTGTTAACAAGGATAATAATAATTTTGGAAAAAAAAAACAACGCCTTGCCTAACTTACGGGTAGCAATGCCTAATTTATCTTTATAAAACAGCATGGAGATCTCTTAATAAAATAGGTTATTACTTTGTTTAGTGACCTTGATGGAGAATTACCCATTAAACTTACCAGGCTTCTATCATAAATCACTAAGATATATAGCTACCTTACAATTCTTTTCTTTAAGGAGAAAAAAATAATTAAAACCCCCAAATACTGTTCATTAAAGGGTAGCTAAACTCCAAGCTGTTCAAAACCGCTAAGTTGTCTCTTTAGCAGACTGTTGAGCTTTCTCAAAAATACATTTAAACAGTAAATGCTGTTAAAACCACGGTGATAAACAGTGCAAGGGATCACCAGACAGAAGAAAACAGGAAAAAAGTGAAGAGCATTGGCTTGATGGAGAAGGCACAGAATTCCCAGGAGAGATTTGAGGGCGACGAGGAAAAAAGCAATCCTTTCTTTTGGAAGACCTCTGTTGAAGCATGTACTCTTGGCATACTGTCTTTCTGCTCAGTATTGAGCACAGAGGACCTCTGAAGTAAGCCAAAGGCTTAATGCTACTTTAAAAGCAACAAGTAGTCCTCAAAGCAATGAAGGTTAAAAATATTCACAGGTTGCAAAATGTTATAACAGGCTAGGGAACAGGCTAGTTTGCTGATGGCAGAAACTTGTCATGGCTCCGAAGTTTTCCTGCCTTATACCAAGGAGGAAACCAGGTGAGGTTTTTTTTTTTTGGTTGTGGTTGCAAACCACAGAGCAGAGGTGCAGACTGCAGAGCTAAGTGACTTGGGTAGCAGGGAGCAGCCATTCATTACCACCATATTTCCTATACCGTGCACGTCAATTGCTTACCTCGTCAAGTGACATACAAAACTTACACGCATGCTTATTCTCATCCCACTTCTTTCCTTTCATAGTTATGATTTTACTTAGAATAACAACTTGTTACCACTGGCAAAAATGGGCATCAGGCATCTTTGTGAAAATTAAAATCAACAATCAGGAATATGTATATTGGAAAACCTGGGTTTTAGGGTTAAATTATACAAAAGTCTTCTTAGCTCAGAGGATAGACACTGTTCACAGTGTCTTTTCTGCCAAAGCATCGTATATTTTCCATAAGCTCGTAAGTGAAAGGAAGCCAATGGGAATACAAAACATTCCTTTTCTTGGCTAATTAGAGTGTAAGCGCTACTACGAACAGCTTTTAAGCCCCTTCTAGAAAGGTATTTAATGTATTAAACACCTGGTAATATCTTCAGATAGCTGGGCAGGGTCTGGAGGGTAGAATTTCACATTAAATGCAAACTGCCAAGCACCACCTGGAAAAGAACACAGATTGACTGAAAGTACACTGTAAGTGCAAACGGAGATGCTCATGCTGTTTGATTACCAGCAGACTTAAAAACACCCCAGCCAAGCAATTCGTAAGAATAGGATATAGTTTCTTTTTCCCCATACATCGTTCTGAAGATACTACTTCTCCCTCTCACAATTACAGTACCAGATCAGATTTTACAGCTCTTTTCTTATTTAGTAAGATTTCCACTGAAGCGAGGACCCAAAGGGAGCAGTAATTTATCACTAACAGTAAAAAAACCCTCAGTCTGAAAACAACGTTTACTGGAATTAACAATCTGAAAACACAGCCTATACAAGCTTTAAAAACCAATAACCCAAAACACAGAGGCGCTGGAAACACCGCAAGCGAGAGTACGAATGGGCTCTGGAGCGGCGTGATGTGCCGAGTTCTGGCTGCCCAAACCAGCTCACAGCATCCTCTCGGAGTGCTGCCTCAGCACATAGCTCCTGTCTCCAGCAGACATAAATTATCGTGCAGACAAAACTGCAAGGACAAACAGAGCATGACTGAAAACCAGTACAACAGTGGGGAATTCTTATTTAGTTACTTCAGTAAGTTTAGGCGACCCATGGGATGGATACTGGTTTGCATCACCACAGTTTGTGAAATTCTTTTTGGAGCATTAGCTTTAAATGTTGTAAAGAAAGAATACCAAGACTGAAAAAAAGACAGTTGAACGTAGTATGTAAATATAAAAGCTATTCTGAAAAAAGGGACAGGTTATTCTAGCACATGTCTTGAATGCAAATAAAAAGCAGTAACAAAACCCCAAACCACAGTGTTCTTGCAGTGGTTTTTCAGTAACAAGACTTTTCACCGAGGCCTCTGTTGTGGGATGTACCTCTTATACGTACTTCTACCACATAAATTACAGTATTTCTGTAGTCAAGAAACCAAAGCCAAAGTAATGACACTTCTGTTTTCTGAAACGTATTGATGTCAAAGTACAAATCTAACTAGAAATAAATAGACCTCTCTTGAAAAGTCCGTGTTGGCCATGTAATGAAGAAGTGTTCATGAACACTGTGAAAAACAGGACTCTTCCTTATAAACCTGACAGGGTAGGGCTTTCCCATGATCTTCAATTCAGGGGCACCTTGTGCCTAGGCACCTCCTAAAGAGTATGGAGTTTGAAGGTATATCTGGTACACTCTCTGGTAAGATAGCTTATATGCTGGACAGATCTGCTTGCCTGGAAATACTGTATGGTTGTCCTAATTGGGTATTTGGGAGTATTTATTTAGACACAACAAGGAAATTTCATCCTGTGCAAAGCCCCATCCACTTTGGTCATCCACACACCCAAGAAAACAGGCTCAGTGTGTTAGAAGACGTTTGACATTTACCATCAGGACTTCAGCTCTTGGTGAGACTTTTGGGCTCTTTGATTTTAGGAACTTTTCCACTCTTGGGCCATAAAAGCCAGTGGAACTAAAATTTGGCTCGCAGCGAGGATGGGGCATGGTCTCACTGGGGAATGGACTGGCCCCGAGATAGGAGTGGAGCCTGTGGGTGACACCTGGCCCTAAGACAGAGGGAAGGGGCTATGGCCCAAAAATCTATTCCTCTGGCACACAAAAAAATAAAACAAACCTATGATATAGCCTATCATACAGCATGGATGGTTTGAGACACCAGGCCTTCACCCATCACCTACAGGGGTTTAAATAAAACCTAACACTGTGCAAGTTAGCAGATTATAACTAATGGGGTGCAAACCAGGGGCCACACACATGGCAACAGGCTGATTTCTCAACCCCTGGGATGAAATCCCTGTGGTCTGCAGTGGAATCACGGATATCTGAGTGTTGCACAACTCAACCAGCATTTAGCAGGATTATATATATGGAAATTTTTGGGAAGTGTCATGGGTAACAGCCCTGCTTTTCCACTGTTGTCCTGTTCCAAACTTCTGGGGTGAATTGTACAGAGAAAGCAAATTATTGCTGTCATCTTCTGCAAATACAACTGTCCCCTGCGTCAAATCCAGGATGAGACTCTTCTGCCCTGGTTAATCTCTCGCTGTCACAACCTTTCATTGTCTATCTCATGGCTCGGGCACATATTAAATGCATTTCAAATCAGTGGTGTGGAGCTGAGCTGCTTAACTTGCATTGACCATCAGTGTAACCTGACTCATCGAGGTCTACAGCACCTTCCTCTTCAGATCCATCTTCTCAAGAGATGAAGAGGAGATTAATTTTAAGAGATTAAAAAAAGGCAGATTTTCATTACTTAATGCAGATCACTTACTTTTAATGAAAATAACACTGGTGGAAAGGCGTGGTTGCTCATAGTAAGTGTAAATTACAGCCGGTGTAAATTAACCCTCTGAATCTTGGAGAGGGAAGTGATTCATTTGCCAGGCCCGACCCAGCAAATGTGAACTACCAGATGTATTTACGTGTGAAAGCACAAGTGCTAGAAGAGATCATTTACAAAACATACAAAATAAAAAACTACTGAGGCTTTCCTGCCCAAAGAAGTCACACACACAAACACTTCATCGATTTTAAAAAGTGGGGTGGGGGGTGAAGGGAAAGGCAGGTCAAATTTTGAGCTTGGTAGTCTCAACAAGGCTTTCCTTCGAGAGGTTTTTGAATTTTTAATGTAGCAGACGGCTAAATTTAACAACTGAGCTTTTTAAAATATTCATGTGAAGCAGAAAATTGTCTGGTTCTCTGTGAATCGAATGGTCATTTTAGGAGCAAAGTTCAAGCTTTTGAAAGGCAGGAAGAAAAGATATTTTAGATAGAGTGCTATCTTTGCATCAGTGAAGTATTTTAGTATGGGGCATGAGCAGTGTTCCTGGATATGATATAAATATCAGTAACGTAAAGAAATAATTTATATACGTGGCCTAGTCCCTAAGGCTACGTGGCTTAATGTCAAACTTCAGGGTTTTGCATCTCTGCAAATGTCAAGTTGTTTTCAGCAATGCAAGTTCGTGTGTTACAAGCCTCAGTAACCTCCTGCACTCACCATGGGGTAAAATACCTAAAAGATGCAGGTAATTTCTTTGCCAGAGACTCGGGGCAGGATGCAAAAGATGTCGGTGAAATAGGGTTTGTCACCCTTGGGGGAGCACGCTCTCCTGGGGGAAGGCATCGAAAAGGGGGCCGTGGCCGTGGCCCCATCCTGCTTGTCCCCTCACCCTGTGGGCACCAGGGCTGGGGAGAGGGGGCTGCCGAGCCCCTGGTGCTGAGGGCACCCCGGTGGGACGGGCCCTTCAACCCAAGAGTGGCGAGTTACCCCCGTGGTTTAGGAACAAGCCCGGAGGATCAGAGGGGCTGGCCAGTGCCGGGCGCCTGGTGCCCATGACATGCCACTCGCGTGCCGGGGAGCCCCCTCTGCCTCTCACATCCCCACTCGGCGCCACCGCAGTCCAATGTTTTCACAAACACAGATAGCAGTTTGGAGGGAGACAGTTTTTTGTGTAGATTTTGGGGTCTGGATATACCAGAATGAAATTTTTCCAGACCCCCTGAAATAAACATGCAAACGATAACAAACTTACTTCGGATCTGCTTCTTGATTTCCTTGGCAGGGTCCAACCAATTCTGCAAAGAAAATGTTCCCTTTTTCAATTTGAGTTAGAAAACACAATAAACATTATTTTTAAAACTGCGCTATGAGTCAAAGCTAGAACATGCGAAGGTCTGCCACCCCTTTCTCCTTGGAGCAGCAGTAGGCAGGGATAACACTGACTTTCAAGATGTGGCCCTGGGTAGAAGCAGGATTTTTATTAACCTTCCCAGACGTTGAGGAGCTGAATGGTTTGAAATAAAAAATAAAAAAATAGAAATTAGTAAAATAAATCCACAGAACGCTTTTTCCAGAGTATCTTCTGGGAAAACTAAATTTCTACAAGCTTGTTAAGATGTTTTTTTGTTTGTTTGGTTGTTTTTTTGCTCTAATCCTGGAAGGGCTGAAAAGGATAAGCAAGCGTGCCATAGGGTACTCCCCATTTGCAACCCGGCATGGGCACGAGGGGCTCACCGGAGGCAGCGGGAGCGCAGCAGGGAACCAGAAGCAGAACTGCAGCACCGGAGCTGCCCCCATCCACACCACGCAGAGCCCGGACAATGTGCAAGACAAAAACGGCTGCTGAGGGGGTGAGGAATTATCATGGTGATATGTTACTACTCGATGGATGCCAAGGAGCAGATGAAATTCCCCTGGAGGTGGTGCACAGCAGCCTGGGGTCCCTCAGTGCTGCTGCTGCCTTGTCCTCCAACAGAATCAAATTAATATTTAAAATGCGTCACACAGCCCAGAACAAAAAGTTTGCTTCCTCTAGGAAAGTTCCACTTTCTCCAAAGAAAGATAAACAAATGTATCAGAGAAAAGAAAATACTAAAGAAATATCAAACAAGCAGAACACAACAATCTCCCCCCAACAAAAATAACCAATTTGCAGCTGTCCAAACCCCATCTGTGGTGCAAAACATGAGCCTGTAGAGCTCCAGCTATTGCTGAGCACGAAAGCACACTATGCACCAAGAAATTAAAGATGCATCAGGATTTCTGTTTACAAAGGTGACATGTGATATGGGCATGTATATTGTCTGGCTGGAAGTTATCTGGCAGAGGATGGAGGTGAATTGCTAAGTACTTTGATATTAAAAATATGCATGTTATTGATCAATAAATGTGGTGGCAGGCAGTATTCCTTTAGCTGTTTAGCTCTGTAAAGTAACTGGCGATCTATAAACGTGTAGTACTTCTAAACCACCTGTTAATAATGACTACATTCTCCTCTTTCCAGTGCAGGAAAGCACACCTATCTGGAAATGCACTTAAACTTTTGCCGAACTTTTACCACCACTCAAAACTAAGCATATGCTATAGTGTTATCTTGCACTGGCATGGACCAAGTGTCTGCTTAAGTGATTTTCTGAATCAGAAACAAAATCCTTATATTTAAAAGTCTGTAAAGAAAGGGGAAAAGAGAGAAAAAAGGACTGATTTCTTTTGTATCATATATAACTGAAACAAAGGGAAGCCTAGAAAATAAAACTGTTCTCACAAGACATAAACAGCTGAAGAAGCAGTAATAGCTCCAGCTGCATCGGGGAAGACCTTTCAGGCCATGCAAAGCACAAAATACCTTCACCTGGTGAGCTCTGCTGGGCTACGGCACATATTGCTAAAAAGTTTCGTTACTGGTTGCTTTCAAAATATTGATCTTAAAATGCCAAAATCACACAGCATATTTTAAATTATCCTTTGATACCCTCTCTTTCATCGTAACACATCCAAAAAGATATCACCTGCACATTAGATCATCTTGGACACTGTTAATACACAGCTTATTTAATACTGAAGTTGAGATGCAGACAAGCAGAATGTGATTCACTACTGCTGCCAACTGCTTCTGAAGACTTATGTCTTTAGCCAAATCAACAATAACACTCCGATAAAGCAAGTCAAGACTTAAAGCCTTACTTTATCTTAGCAGTTAGCAGGAGCAGTCAATCAACTCCTGCCTATCTGTATCCCAAACATAGTATTATTAAGCCGTACTTTAGTATTATACGTTTAGCAGTGTACCTATGAATGTAAATCTGACTTTCATCTATGGCAGTAATGAAATAAATCATACTAGAAAGCGAACCAGCTGTATGATTAACTTCTTTCATGTCATAAATAGCCAACACAGAGGGAAGCCAAGGAAACACAGGGGATGCTCTTGAGAGGTACAAAGTTACAAAACCCAATAGCTCAAGCTATGTCTATGGAACTTGGCAAGGAAAGTAACAACTTCTGAATTTTTTTCAACTGTCTGGGGGGTATCTCGTGGAGCTGTGATGTCCACATGCCAAAGGCTAGCCACAGTTTTGGGGGTTACCTTTTGGTTTTCTGTGTCTCTGTATGTTAGCCCAAAGTAGTCTTTTTCCAAAAGGTTCAGATGCTCGCACACTTTGTCAAATAGCACTTGACCTCTGGAACGTTTCTGTGGGAAATGAACAAGAAAAAAACCACGTTTGCAAAATAAAGTAATATAAGCATTAAAATAACACCTTTTCGGTTTAATTCTCAAATCAATAAACCCAAAATTACTTATTTAAACTCATCCATCTTTCAAACCTATTGATCTGGAGCTTCATACAAATCTGCTGAAGGGGGCAGATCTGCTTTCCATAAAAGTCCATGTCGTCTTGCAAAGTTAAAAATAAGTCAATACATGTTGTGTTTCAAGTTTCAATTAGAAGATCTCTTCTGTCTTTCAGAAATTGCAACTTCAAATGCATGCTGAGGTCACATCTCAGCAAGCCAGAGCATTCTTTGTGTGCAACAGTAGCAACAAACAACGGTACAAAATATTCCCGGTCACGGACTATCAGAGCTGTGACTGGGGGGCAATCCGCTACAGGAAAAGCTGAACATGGAGATATTTCTTGCTTTGGCAGCAATGTGCACTGATTCCAGGATCCTTTATTGCCTAATGTATGGGAAAATACGATACACCATCTACTGAAATCACTGACAGAGCCTAGTATCTCACTGGGAACGCAGCTGGGTGAGAAAGCAGCTTCCCAGTGTCCCACTAACCTTCTTTACTGCTAACACGTTAAATGAGCAGATCTCTCACTGTCAACAGCCAGAGCCCTTACCAGAAGCTTCGTAGTATCTCTTGATTCGGACAGTAAAAATTCAGGCCATCCTAGTTCTCAGCTTTACAGGTGACATTGAGAAAAAATCTCCAAAAAATCAAACGCAGACAGATATGTCCCCTTTATAAGCTACGTGTGCCAACTTTGCTATGCATTAATTACGATAAACAATTCAAAATTATTTAGGCCACTGTTTCATCAATGCCTGCTTCCCTAAGTGCAACTCAGCTAAAGGAAAAAGTCTCCCCACTTTATATCGAACATGCGCGTACATAAATATTTTAGTTGATGTCAGCGCCGCAGTTTCTTTATCTGTAGCACACGCATGACTTGAAGCAGACTGGAAATACGCTACTTGCTTCAAATGCAGCGCAGGAGGCTGACACAAAAGAGGAGGGAACGCCACCTCCAAATTTACACGCCTCCACCGGACCACGCTGCCAGCCCGCAGCCTTGGCCAGGGGATGGATGTTTCACAATCCAAGCTGACATAGATATGCCAACAAACCTGTGGAGCCCAACGCTGTCCTCAAACTATTTTAAAAGTGGTAAGCAAGCCAAGGGAAAAGAAAAAAAAAGAACACCCTGTGAAAACATTACGAGAGATGATGGAGGGAATTGTGCAGCGTAACCTAATTTATGTTAAATTTGGTATTTCTATTGGGGCTCTGATGGTATATTAGAAAGGAAGCAGGGAAATATCCTCTACATTTTTATCGATGGGGAAACTGAAGAGTGTGGCTGAAAAAGTCTAACAAGTGTTCTCCAGATGAGAAAAAAACAGGCACAGAAATGGATTGCAAATGTACTGCTGTAACTTCATTTACTGTGTCTTCCAGTATCGTTTGAGCAAATAGCTCTAGGGCCTTGTTCTGCTTGTCACATGCTT
Source organism: Balaeniceps rex (assembly GCA_013401315.1). NCBI lineage: Eukaryota > Metazoa > Chordata > Aves > Pelecaniformes > Balaenicipitidae > Balaeniceps > Balaeniceps rex. The sequence continues at coordinate 59,283 of VYZW01046725.1, forward strand.
TCCACCCTGTAGTAGGAAGCATAAACACAGCCCAGCTCCTTTATAATTTCACACAAATGTTTAGTTAATACTGCACACCCCAAACTTAGAAGCAGATAATAAGAGGTTGGTGGTTTTATACTTGATGCTCCATGGAGATGATCAGGCGGACAAAGATTTCACTACTGGTGTGCAGAGAGGAACAAAGTCAGAGCCTTCAAGCCAAAATTCCAGCTATAAGCAGAAATTGCCACATTTCTTGCTTTTCTACTTGATAACAAACCAAGTGGTTATACTGAATGGAGAGAAATAAGCAGGTTAGCTCTATAGGATACCTGTTTTGAGAGACCCTATGCCTGCACCACTGTACCATTTACATGTATTTGAACTGTGACACTTCAATGTCCTGTTAATTTTAAGAGTCACACAAGGCCAACACAGGAGCTGTTTTATGTGGCTGATCTGTGCAGCTACACAGATGTCAGCTTTGAGAAATAGTAGCTAGCAGCTGCAAGGTACGGTGTTTTAGCAGGGAATTGCAGGAAACAGTTGTGTGGGGCTGTGCTGTAATAAAAACCAACCAACCAAAAAAAAAACAATGCTCAGGATTTGTTTGGCTACACATTGCGGGCAAGTGAGAATAAGTACAGGAAGCCTGGAATAATTTGCATGGCCCATTTTTTGTCCGTGACAAAATGTATTCTCCTCCTCCTGTAGGAAGATGCCCCAGTTGTACTCAGCCACTTTCCACAAAATTCCTGCTGCATCAGGATACGGGAAAACCCTGCTGGTGCTGCGAGAGGACGTCATAAATACCACGTACAACTGAGAGCCCTTCCCAGTTGGGGTCCTCTCTTCAGTGGACACCAGGTGTGAACTGCTGACGGCTGAAGGGAAGCCCTACCAGGACCACTTTCCTTCTCACTCTCCACAGAAACATCCATCAGTGTCCAGACAGATGAGCATCACGTTGCAGCCTCCCCGCTGCCCCTGAGCACCTCTTCCCAGGTCAGAGCTCACCTGTGGGAGCAGGATTTAGAGGGCTCCTGTCATCTGGGGAGTGGGGGCTGCCTGGCAATGGCGCCACCACTGATGCCCTCCAAATCCTCCTGTACCTGCGTATCTGCAGCACTGCTGGTTCGTACCCACACAGCATTAGCACGCACACCCTCTTTCTAAAACAACGTTGCACAAAAACACAGTGATGGGAGGCTACTGCATTAATCCATGGGAAAAGAGGTTTAGTTAGGAATATATAATTAAAGCAACTGAACAGACCTCCCGTGTTCTTGCTAATTGCTTTTATTTTACTGTGCGCCCAAATAAGCATGCCAGACAAGGCATGGGTATCATTGCTTTGGCAGGGAAAGAATGGGAGGAGGAGGAGAGAAAGGTTAAGTTACAAATTCATACAGCTCCCTCAACCCATCCTAAACCTTTGCTTTCCACCATTTTGGGGTGACAAGTCTAAGGTGATGAAAGACTGACAGTCTGTTGATTACTATGGACCACAAGTCAATGCCAAAAATGCCAAGCAATTCTCAGCAGTCAAAAAAATGTGGATTAAAAAAAAATAAAAACATCAGACTTCATGCTATAAAATACTGGCCATATAAATGAAGAATTTTTCTGAAAGGTAAATATGGCAAGAGTCTCCTCCAGAAATATTCTTAGGTATTTTTCAGGCATGAATAGGATGAAATGAAATGTGCAGATGTGGAAAAAGAGACACTGTGCTCAAACTTTGGGACATCAAGACAACAGAAAGAATGCAAAACATAGATTGAACCGTGTAAATGAGTACAAAAGTCCAGGAGCAAAAACTTTACACTTTCCACAGCCTGCTAGCTGCAGCTCTATAAAGGCCAGGGCTCTCGCTCGAAGCTGAAATGGGAATAAACAGCCTCCTGGTCAAGCTCCCAGTGAAAGGAGCCAGCAACAGCGAACTTGGCAAGCCTGCGCCCGCCAGCAACTCCCACATGGAAGGGAGAGGACAAACGGCCGCTCTCCTCACCAGCTTCTCCCCTGGTTTTGGAGCTGAGCTTCTCCCTCCTCGGGAGGCTGAAGGCCACTAAAGGCTCTCCTGTCCCCTAACTGGCTTCTCCAGAAACAGTCCACGCTCAAACGCTTCCACATTGGCTTCTTCAGCCCATACCCCTCCATCCCACCCCCATCCCCTTACAAGATCACCAGACCAAGATAACACGTTGTACATCACTGAGAGTGAGGAACTCAAAAATGAAGTACTTCCACCTTACCTCTGCCTGGGTAACAAGATTATTATAAAGTAAATTATTCTCATTGGTGAACATTTGGGTACAAGGTCTGGTATTTCTTAATTCAGAAAAATAATGAGAAATTTTTCCTTTATTATGTTTAAGCCCGTAAGCTGTAATGTATTTATGCTAAACGAACATTATTAAAGTGAAAAAATGCAAGCCTTTGTTATCGATACATTGTCACTTCAGTCACAAAATACGTATTGCGCATTAATATAATCACAGAATCGCAGATTGGCTGAGGCTGGTGGGCACCTCTGGAGATCGCCTAGTCCAACCCCTCTACTCGCACAGGGCCACCTAGGGAAGGTTGCTCAGGATCGTGTCCACTTGGGTTTTGAATAGCTCTAAGGATGGAGACTCCAGAACCTGCCTGGGCAACCTGTGCCAGTGTTTGACCACCCTCACAGCAAAAACCTTTTTTTTCTTCCATTTAAATGGAAATTCCTGTATTTCACTTTGCGTCCATTGCCTCTTGTCCTGGCACTGGGTACCACTGAGAACAATCTGGCTCTGTTTTCTTTACTGCTCCCATCAGATATTGATACACATCAGTAAGATCACTGAGCGGTCTCTTCTTCAGGCTGAGCAGTCCCAGCTCTCTCAACCTTTCCTCACAGGAGAGATGTTCCAGTCCCTTTCACCATCTTTGTGGCCCTTTGTTGGACTTTCTCCAGTATGTCCATGTCTCTCTTGTACTGGGGAGCCCAGAACATGACCCAGCACTCCATGAGTGTCTCACCAGTGCTGAGCAGAGGGGAAGGATCACCTCCCTCGACCTGCTGGCCACACTGCCTGATGTGGCCCAGCATGGCACTGGCCTTCTTTGCTGCCAGGGCACATCGTTGACTCTTGTTCACCTTGTTATCCATCAGGACCCTCAGGTGATAAAAAACCCTGTATTGCAGCAATCAAGCTACCAAAACCATATGTTACTGTACTGTGATAAGCAACGAAGGAAATTACATGGGAAATGAGTAACCCAACACTGTAATACAAAGATGTGACACCAACTTCCTTGCCATGCAGGTGCTAGTAAGACCCCAGGAGCCCCCTTTGCTATTTAGTGTGATATAAGGAAGAGATCAGGAAGATTTCAAATGTTATATGCTGGACAGTGCTTCCCAGACTGGAAGCTAGCTGGGCCAGAGGAACATTTACCAGGATCCGGAACTGCCAACTCCAAGGGGCAAATTTTGCTTCTGTGCAAGCGTGTAGGCTTGGCTGCCCCAAGCCAGGAGAAACCATCTCTCAGAAATGTCTCCTTCAAGCTGGTGTGGCTCTTGGTTCAGCAATCCTGCCCTGTCCCTGAAACACGACCATTTGCAACTTTGGCATATACTTTGCCATGCACTTTGGCACCCGCCTTGGTGATGCAGCCTGAAGCCTCTCTTCTGACGTACCCTCACCCTGAGCAATACACCTTCGCTTGCTGAGTAACCTCCAACCTACCGGACCGGCCATCTTTCCTAGCTTTATTCCAGCAGAGAGGCATCCGTGCTGAGGACCTGTCACCACTCAGGCTTTTTCCAGACTGAATCCAACCCTCTGTCTGACAAATTTTTCCCTGGAGGAGCAATGCCATACTGGGACCAGTATCTCAACAAGGCCCAGGAGCCTGTCTTGGGGGTTTTCAAGGCATTGGCCAGGCAATGCCACAGCTGGCCTGACCCAGTGACGGCCATCACCCTGCTCAAACCAGGGGCTGGCCCAGCCAGCCTCCCCAGTCCCTTCCAACCATCACGGCTGTGATACTGGGATCCCTGTGCACCTCCACAGAGGCTAATGAGTTAATTGTCATATACCTGATTAAAGTGTAGAGCGTTAGTCTACTCTCATACTCTATTTTTACTCTTGAGCAGATTACCTTCCTCTCACTGATAGGGAACAGGATGAGGAGCTGTAAAGCAGAAAACAGCCCTCTCAGCTTCCTAGAAATGCAAGCTATTGCAACCTCCAAAGTGTCGCATTTTGGAGCGGTTCTATTTTTGCATCCGATGCTGCAGTCTCATGTGGATGCAAAACGCTGAGCAAGAGCTGGGGGAGGAAGCTGTCTGCAGCACACAGCTACACCCCTCCTCTCTGAAAGCAATTACAAGAGATCACATTCAGACCGAGTTTTACAGACAAGGGAAAACCCGAAGATAGAAAGAGTCCCGCAGCCAAACAGCTATAAAGGGATTTATTTTTGCCACCAGTACCCATCATCTTCACGGCACAGTAACTGCAAGGTCAGGGCACCCCACTGAACTGACACTTTGCCTCACTTTCTGCTCAGTCAAGGAGCACAGACAGTGGACCTGGATTTTAAATGGAAAGAGTGTGCACATATCTTTCTGCGCAAATACATGTGCAAACACGACATCACCACTTTCCCCGGAAAAGCTGTCAAGCTGCCAACGAACAACGCCACACTAGCACCAGCCTGGCGTTAAACTCTGTACAATTACTGTAATAACTCTAGTTGGGCACGACTGCTGGAAGAAGGACAAACAGATTAGTATCATGAAATCCCGGTAGGAATAATTGGACTTTAACTGATGCTGAGGTTATCTGGTTCACATTCCTAATTAGCATTCGCACTTGCCAATGGATCTTAACAATGCACTGTATAAATGTGTGGGCTGGCTCTAGCCTTGCATGCGGTAATGTATTTTGGCATGTGGCTGTACTAACCTCCTCCTTTTCCCCGTTCTTTCTGGTGGGGAAGTATTAGCTAATTTTTTCATTTGCAATGTGCATGATGAAAAAGATTCCAATTGTGTCCAGATCACCGATTTTATTTCAGTTTACTGTTTCAATTTAAATTGCATTTTGCAAGCTTGGTCAACACTTTGGTTTCTACACTGCACAGGCCACATGTTGGTCTCCTCTGCACAAATGCAAGGAAAACACACAGAAAAGTTAAAACATACATGGCAACAAATAACTAGCATACACATGGGGAAGTTTCTCCCCCCCACGTTGCAGCTTCTGCAATTATTCTTGCAACACAAACAAGTGTAAATGATTCGCTAGCTGTCAGGAATACTTTGTACGCACCGCAGTGAGCACTCTCTTCCCACAAATTCCCCCAGCTGAGTCTCCAAGTCGCTGAAATTCCAGCCTCCTGACAACACACTTTCTCATTCTTTCCTCATGAATTACCCACACAAAAATATGCCCAATCCCAGAAGAAAGCATTACTTGCGCAAATAGTCATTACTTGCAAGTTGAAGTGTATGCAAGCTTCCAAGATCACCCCATTTCTGGGGGAGGGATTTGACCATCACAAATGTGTCATAATTTAATATGCACAGGCAAATATGTGCATAATTTAATACACATAATATGTGCATATACAAACATATACAAATTTATGAGTAAGTGAACATTCAGTGTGGTTCCAAACGCAGAGGAGCTGGTGACCACATTACAGCACTTCTCCATCTACAGAGGTCCTACATGCATGCAGTCATTCTGGTAAGGAGTGTGGTTTTTTCTGCAAATGAAATAAAAATCTACACACTATGACATTTCCCATATTTTTTCTGAAAGAGTTTGAGCTGGTCAAGATATGAAGGACTGAACTGAACAATTCTAGAAGCTAATCACTGCACTTTAGGCCAGAAAATTTCCAAATAGGGAGAATGTGTTTTTTGAACAAATCTTGGTTAGAAGATGAAAAAAACAGCGGAATGTTTATTTTTTGCAAGGAAGATAAATGGAAGAAGTCATTCCAAAGAAGTTTAACTTCATTTCACTTCTACGCATTTGTATTTTGCTTTTGCAGAGGATTTGCTTTTGTGTTGTTTACGCTTCTACACAGTTTCTCTCCATGGGGAAAAGAAGATGAAGGATAAAGGTGACAGAGGAGAAAGGAAACCCCAAATTTCTTCAAATCTATCATTTCTCAACTGAAGTCCCCTGCAGGAAGCTAAGTGAGGAGCATCCAGGAAGAAGAATGGGATGGAGAATCCTTCCTGGAGCATCAAGTGGCAGAAAACCAGCAAGTTTTCCTCTGGTTTACTGAAGTACATCTTACAGACAACATGTATAACTGGCAGGATGAGAGCTTTTAAAAGCATAACATGACTTAACCACTGGAATTTAGGCCCCTACATCCCCTGCTGTGCTTGCTGAAAATGGCACTGACAGTTCCTGAAAAATCAACATTTGGTTTATCTGGAAGTTCAGTGCATTGAGAGTGATGTTCTAGGCATTACACAAAACATTTTAAAGAAAGTCACTTCTGCTACTGAACAAAAACTTTGCTGAAGTTACCGGTACAACCTTGTACACCAAAGACATCAGTAAGATATACAAAGTGACAAAGCAAACAACAAATACCCTACTCCCCTCTCCCACACAGACAGAGAAAAGCTTAAAGATCAAAGAAATGAACTCATCCAGTCTTTTTACTCCAACTATTTTATGTTTCTTAGGAAAAAATCTTGATTTTGGCATATGCAGAGTATTATAAATGAACATTTATGAGGACACATGTATCCCTTGGATGGACATAATGCTCTCAACTAGTTTGTAAGCAGTTCGCCAGCATGTGTAGGAGATGCTGAACAAGATGTTTCTGCCAGCCTTTCAGGTGGCAAAAAAAAAAATAAAGGCAATGAAATAAAAGTTTGAAAGCAAAACACATTCATTTTTTGGTTGTCAAAAGGAAATACCATTTAATCTTTTACGTACTTAATTATAGCTACTAATGAAACTTTACTGGTAAACTGCATTTGGAAAAGTCCCAGGTCACAGTTCCAAATACAATCTACTGAATAAACAATTTAGCCAGATGTGGGAAAAACTAAGAGCTAGGCAATTTCAAAAATAGTTGAATAAAAGCTGCGTTAAAAAGACTTCTTTTTTCCAATATGAATATACTTCATATAAAGAAATGCTTTTCCTGAAAGCTGCATGCCAATACAAGCTCTCCAATAGTTCTATTTCTTTATTGACACTTTTATGTGTGAACCTGCATATACATCCCAGTAGGTGACCAACATATTCTAATACTCTGAAATAAAAACTGCAATATTATTTTGCCTATCTCTGCTTGTGAATTTAGAACTTTATCCCATACTTCTCTGCAAGTATAAATGAACATCACATAAGAAAACTTAGAGTAGACTAGAAGGTATTTTGACATACAGCGACGACTGATCATTTTCTTTTTTCCCCCATCATGGTAGTACTATAATTTATCAGCTTATTGATATTTATTGTAATATAGCACATTGAAATGTATTACCATTCCTGAAAATAACCTTTTCTGGTGCCAGTCTCCTAAGTATTTAATACAAGTATTCAGATAAATATGTAACACTGTCTATGCTATAGTTACATACCTGCACCAAGTGTCAATGACATTGTATAACACGACATAGTTTTTATCAGGGGCAACCTTCTTTAATGCCGTTTGAGCTTACAATCCTAAAAAGCCAGCACTAATCTAAAAAAAGCCAAGGGACTGCTAAATCCCAGTAAGAAGATTGGTGACCTAGTCCCAATGCTGGCATCAAACCAAGTTAGGGTTTTTGCCTTCTACATCAGTAGCAGAGATCACACCAGCACTGGCATCATACGAGCTCTATGTGTACCGAGGTGCGCTACAGAGCTTGCATGCTTAAGAATAAAGCAGGCATTTCGTTCACAGCAATGCAAAGCAGCAAAAGGGGGCACCTGAGAAATAACAAATACTCTGGAGCATGTCTTTATAGGTGGAAGCGTAACAGCCACGGCTGCATGTGCACAACGGCTGCAGAAATACCTGTCAAACGTGATGATTACCAAATACTTGGGCATCCCAAGTGCATCAACAGAATTCATACTCTAAAAATTGAGATCTGGTAACAGCTTACAAGCACTAGTCTCCGATAAAGGAAAAAACCAGTAGATACTATTTCTCAAACAGCAGTTCAATTCTCAGCACATTGATTAGTCTCACACATTTGCTAAATCCTGACATAAAATAATAAACTGTATTCCACGATTTTGGAGGCTTTTCAACAGAGAATGTACCCCCCTGCCCCGCCCCTTGCTCAGCCTTAAGAACACAGATTGTTTGGGCTTGGATTTTAACTAGGCGTGCAGCTGATCTACTGGCTTAATGCCTCCTGACTGCCCTACAGCCTCCTGCAAGACACTCTGCGGTAACTCAAGTGGGTCTCTTGGGATTCGGTAGAGCAGTTGAAGCTTTCCAGTGAGGGTTATCAATATATCAATATAAATATTTTCCTTATTCTACCTATACTTGGATGAGCTCAGCAAACACTCCTCTCTCCTATGTAACTGCTAACTATGCACAAGCCTAGCACCGACACAGCAAGTGGAACCATACCATAAACCTGTCCCATAAATAGTTACTGGCATGTATCATCAAAAATCAACCATAAACATTTTGTTTATTTTCAGCTGAAAAAAAGCTCTACTGTCAACATAGTCCGATTTACAGAGTAATCTTGCCATATGAATTTAAAAGCCACAGAGCTCTCCCTGACCTACATTGCCTGGCTGGAGTGGAAAAAAAAAAAAAACAAAAACCACATATCACAAACCATAGCACAGAAAGATGCTCGTGAGGCAGGAGAGGCAGTACAACGATGAGGCTTTTAGATCTGAGGTACCTTAGACAGTATCACACCATCAATGCTGGGGTTGTCAAGAAAAATAACGTAGCCTATTCTCAAGCTACATCCGAGTTTTATCCACTTCAGATCAAAACCATTTCTGCCAGAGCAAGATAAACCATGAGAGACAGACCTCGCTGCCTATCAAAGCTTTGCTTTGCAAGCAGGTATTTCTTCACCACTGAAGTCCCATCTCTGATATTTTGTTCACTGTATCAACAGAGAGGGATAAGAAAACATAAAAGCAGCCCAGTAAACACTGCACAGGGCTCAGCTGGAAAAAAAAATCACCCATATGAGGTGCTAGGATTTTATATGACAGCTAATATTTTTAGGGGATGACAATAAAGTGAACATTTACTTCATTTTGGTCTGGAAACGGCAACTCGAAGTGTTAACGTGGGGATGGCACCTATAAAATGGGAGCAACTAGCAACGGAGATGAATTCAAACGGCTTGGTGGGCAGCTGGAGCAGGTAACAGGCACTTGGATAACACAGAAACGGGTCAGGAAACATGACAAAATGCAGGCAGGCTTGGCAGAAACGCGACCAGGCAGCGACATGAAAATCAGCAACTTCTCTGGGAGGATGGGCATAGGGGAGATGGGGGAATGGCATTGTCCAGAAATAGCAGGGGGCTTTAAAATCTGAGCATCCATTTGGGGAAAGGAAAAGGGTAAGCAAAGCCCTTCATCCACTGTTTGTGACTTATATTCCAGTAGTGCTTAAAAATGTGTGCAGAGGTTGGGTGCTGGCTGCACCAAGCACCCCAATAAGAAGCAGCAGGCTTTCTGGGGTGAGAACCAGCCCCAGCAACACGCCTGGAGAAGACAAACATGGGGGGATTGACGCAGTCTCACCCTGGTGAGGCCATCAGCGTGGATGGTGACAAGGACAGGATCCCTGGAGCCAACAGATCTCTATCTGTCTGGGGTAAAAGGCGAGTGAAAGATCATCCTCTCCCGGGCTCTTGCAAACAGGTTAACCAGCAAGCAGCCTTGTAGTACTGGGGTTTGAGTGTGCATGACCAAAAAATTTTTAAAAACTTCTCCAGATGGAGAACAAGCTCCTGTTGCCTGGACCATGTCCAACTGGGGCACCAAGGGGAGGGAACCGGAGGCAACATTTCACTAGGAAGTTTTCAGCTAATCATTTATTCCCTAGAAAATGCAGTTTCAGGGCAGGTATTTGTAAATGTAGGTTGACCTCTCTCAATAGTTTCCACCATTATGAAAAATGGCTGGTGCCTCCAAAGTATCAAAATGAAGATTTTTGTCTGCTAAACCCATCATTTCACTGCCCAAATAATTTTCAGAAACTATTAATGAAAGGCAAGAGATAAGAGGATTAGATGCAGAAAATAGATGTGGAGAGGACATGTACAAAATTTTATTTTTTTGTTGTTATTTTAAACTTTTGGCATTTATTTTGATTATGACCATGTCCTCTGCGGCGCCAAAAGGTGGAATTTAAAGCCCAACCTGCTGTTTACTTGATGCGACGTCTGAAGGAGTGACCTGGGTTTAATTCTTGGTCCTCCTTCAGTCTCTGTAAAATACTTTCATGTTAATTGGAGGAAATACAAGAGACCCCAGCTGTCTAATCACTTAGGTGTGTTCTCCTACCAAGGTTGTAAGAGACCTTCCCCCTGAATACCACGCAGCCCAGATGTTCCCAGCCATGAGGAGCTGCAGGGGAGCTGGGGGAGCTGAGCCTCTCCTGGTGAGGAGGAAATGCTCCAGCCCCACAAGTGCCGCAACAGCATCTTCCCTCCACCCTGTGGCATTTCCAAAAGGCTTGGCTCAACCTGAAGTGACTTTTTTTGATTTAGACTTCCTTAGCTTCAGTGAAATGATAATAATAATAATAATCATCATCATCATCATCACTACTGAAAGGGAGCCCAAACTTTTTCATTTTTGTTTCAATTACCAAACTGAAGCAAAAAACCTTATTCAGCTCAGCCTCACAGTTGATTATTGTGAGCTGGACAACATCAGTATCGATTTCCAGACTGTTATGCTTCTTGAATTGACAAGTATTTTAACTCATAAAAAGCTCCCTACAGTATTTGGACAAAGGCGGCCAGAAGAGTTGTGTATTAACGCTCTTCAGCTGGAACATATTCAGGCAGAACTCAGACTCCTACTGACATGTGTCAGGTAACATAGATCTTAACCGAATCCCCTGGCTAATCTAAGTCAGCCCTAATTAGCGGGTCGGGGGACAGGAAACATTCTGTGCAACGCCGCCGCCGCACCTCAACCCAGTCACATTTACTGAAACACGTCCCGGGGAAGGAACAAAAACCTAAAACAAAGCTCTTCATATTAAATTAACCGAAATGTAAGCAACGAGCAGGTCAAAAGGAAAAGACTTATTAAAAAAATTCCCTCTTGCATTCAGTAATCAGTTTCACATGTAACGCCATTTGCATGAGACTGTGTGGAATTCATTAAACAATTAAAAAGTGCAGGGGGTAACTGATACTGATACTTCTCTTCAGAAAGCAGAGTGCATCTTATTACAGCAGTTTCCTTCCTGACCTTAAAGCCTACCTCAAAATGGATGAGAAATTCAATGTTATTTAACCCCCCATGCAAAAGCGGGGCGCAGGTCTGTTGCCGTGATGGGTGCTGGGGAAGGGTTAGCTTGGACAACGGGGCCATGCGTTCCCCCACTGCCATACAGAAACACAGCAGGGTTTTTCCTCCAGAGGTAGTCTTGCAAGCCACATTTGGAAAACCAGGAGAAGAAACACATGCAGCACTGAAGTCAGCCACTGCTCTCTTTCATTTCTGGCAGTGGTGGCAGAGCAGAAGTAAGCCTGCTTGTTCTCTATTCTTCAAGCCTGTCCTATGACCATCTTTAATGACTTATTTTTTAAGGAAGTGTCCCTGTACTCTCACTTTTCCACAGGAAAAAGAAAAATTCATGTGAAATGCAACACTCCATCCTATTTGAGAATCCATTTATTTCATGCCCATTTTGGCTCCAAAAAGGATTTCAGCACATACTTGTGCAGGGCAGAAAGGGACCTGTTCATTTCAGTCTGCCCCTGTCCATGTTATAAACCCTGGTTTTGAATGTGTGGAAATAAAACATCTCACCATTTCAACTCAAGTATACTACTCCAAAGTCACTTGAGGACGTGGGGACATAGGCTGAACCAACAGGCTATGACCAACTGTATGAGATTCAACAAAGCCAAGTGCCGGGTCCTGCACTTGGGTCACAACAACCCCATACAATGCTACAGGCTTGGGGATGAGTGGCTGGAAAGCTGCTTGGCAGAGAGGGATCTGGGGGTATTGGTCGACAGCCGACTGAATATGAGCCAGCAGTGTGCCCAGGTGGCCAAGAAGGCCAACGGCATCCTGGCTTGTATCAGGAATAGTGTGGTCAGCAGGAGTAGGGAAGTCATCCTTCCCCTGTACTCGGCACTGGTGAGGCCACACCTCGAGTACTGTGTTCCGTTTTGGGCCTCTCAGTACAAGAAGGGCATTGAGCTGCTGGAGCGTGTCCAGAGAAGGGCGACGAAGCTGGTGAAGGGTCTAGAGCAAAAGTCTTATGAGGAGCAGCTGAGGGAACTGGGGTTGTTTAGCCTGGAGGAGGCTGAGGGAAGACCTTATCGCCCTCTACAACTACCTGAAAGGAGGTTGTGGTGAGGTGGGGGTTGGTCTCTTTTCCCAAGTTACAAGTGACAGGACAAGAGGAAACGGCCTCAAGTTGCACCAGGAGAGGTTTAGATTAGGAAAAACTTCTTCACGGAGAGGGTTGTCAAGTATTGGAACAGGCTGCCCAGGGAAGTGGTGGAGTCCCCATCCCTGGAGGTATTTAAAAGACGGATCAACGAGGCGCTTAGGGACACGGTTTAGTAGTGGACAGGTACAGTTAGACTTGATGATCTTAAAGGTCTCTTCCAACCAAATTATTCTATGATTCTATGAAACTCACTATTAAGAAAACAGGGCCTCCAACAAGGAGTCACCAGAGGTTCATCACAAAGGCGTAGCAGGGGCTATCGCTGCTGACAGCACGGGTCACCCAACTACTGCCCAGGTCCCAGTGGCAGCATGACTGAGAAAACTGGATAAAAAAAAACAAAAAACCCCAAACACAGCGTATTTTTACCAATCCCCTCCTACCTCGGCTGACCCCCACCCACCAAGACGAGGGGATATCAGTAATGCTTTCTGAGACATCAGCTTTCCATGTGCTCTGCAGCCTATCTGAATCCTATGGCAACTCACTCCGTTTGATGTAGGGCTGTGGAGATGCCACAGACAGGCTGCCATGGAAACATTTGTTTTCATTTACCGCTGTCCTGCACGATAAGAAGAAGGAGAAGAACGAAGAAAGAGTATAAATTACCAATAGGCTCAGACAGCTGAGCCTTTGAAAATGAAATCTAAATTATTTTAACATTTATTTAGGCAGATTATGTTATAGCTTTCTGATCTCACTTTGTGATTAATAACATGTATATGTTTAAAGGAGAAACGATGAAGGCAAATTCCAACCTGTTTTAGGAAGACACTTCAAATTATGCTACTTATAAGGGAGATGATGACAGCTGGTTCCACTTGCATCTTTTAATTAAAATGCAGTAGTCTAGATAACAGAAAATTGAGATGGGGCAGAGAGGGAAGAGGAGGGAAAAAAAATCCTAGAAATAGCGTAATTGTACTACAGCACTTGAAAACCCTTACTTAAAGTGGGAGGAACCCAGAAATAAGTTATTTCTGCTTGTTTTCTTGTATCTTAGGAAAAACCTAAACTAGTGCATTCACTATCTTTTTTAAGGTTATCTGAAATCAATTTGCTATCTTGGGTCTTGCCTTATCTTTGGTTCTTCAAACCAACAAATGCAAAGTATAGGCCTAGCTTGCTTAACAGAGAAACCTTCAGCACCCTCTCTGCAGTGCAGTTTTGGCCCCAGTTGTGGACTTGGCCGCTTCTGACAAAAAGCATTTCTGGTCCTGATGTTGGCTGGGAGAGTGCAATGAAGAGCGCAAGGAGAACCACTTCCAGCAGGGGTGGACATCTAGGTGGAAGTCACCGCTCAGCATCCATCTGAGCAGACTGTGTCAACTCCTGTGACTGAACACCCATTAGAAACCTCCAGCTTCTTCATGACATGGGAGAACCATGCAGCCACCCTGAAGCTGTTTTTCTTTGAGCGAGTATCAGGGACAATGTCAGCGTACAGCAAATACTTCTGCTCCAAAAGCCAACAGCTGTCCCTGGACAGAAGAAGCACCATTAGATGGCCATCCCACCTCTGAAAGGAAACACCCCTCTTAAATAAGCCCTCTGCTACCATCTGTAGGCTCCCAGACGAGAGCAGCAATGGGGGTACAGATGGTAATGCTTCTGGTTTATGGTTTTGGAGGAGGATGAATGAACAGGATGGGTTACCTACTTAACCTGGTTTTGGCTTGTAATGTCTTACTGCATGAAAGCCTTTCTGGGTCAGGATAGATACAACACACAGGCAGTAACAGTGTGGGGCCTCAGGAGAAAGCTTTTACCTGGCATCTGCTTAAGATCCTTTCACCACATAGATACCGATTAAATGAACCATTGTTCACCTCAGCTTTAAAGTTACCTCCACTACATTTTTCCCTGTAGATATATCTCATACAATATGAAAAACTCCTGGTGTCACAAATGCGAAGTACTGGACGCAAGAGACTGAAAGATACAGTAAAAGGCAGTGAAGATGCTCAGCATTAAATATGGAATAAGAAAGAGGGGCTTCTGAAACAAAGGACACCAAGGGGATAATGGATTAACCAAACCTGTCTCAGAAGCATCTCAATCTGTATGTGCAATTTCAGCTGTCAGGTCATTAACTGGATGAACACAAAATTGGTAAGCTGTAGGTTGTGCTCTACTTGAGAGTAATAAGGTCCTTTAAATCATATTAATATTTAACATATATAAAAGCATTTGTCATTTGCAAAGCACTCTATAGAGTAACTGATGGATTCTATAATGACCCCCAACTCCCAGACTAGGGAATGCAATTCTAGAGGGATAAATATCTGGCCCACGTCCAAATCAAGATTCATGGACAGAGCTATTATTCTGGCTCAGAATTAGGTTTGTAAGTTTCCGGTCCTTCTAGATCACACTGCTTTGTAGCCTTCAGTGGGTAGAAGCATGACACACAGACAGAGCTAGAAGACAGAAGCTGACGACATGGGATGACATTTCTGACTCACATCTACCGATTGTCACATCCCTACCCTGGGCCCCCGTTCACACTGAAAGATGCAGTTAAGTGGGTTAAACACAAGGAATGGAAATATTAAATATTTGATTGCCATGTGTTGTCTGCCCTCTCCCCCTTCTCTTAAGGGATTAATCTTGGGGAATTCACCGACCTCCATAATTTGTTAGGTCTTTCAGTAGATTTTTTTATATATATATTCCCCCCACCCAGTTTAAAGGGATACAGTATGTTCACTTGCAGGTGATCCTTAAAATAGGATTGCATTTTTCTGAAATGTGACAGATTATTTCTCATGCTGCAGCACTAAGCTTCTGTGAAACAGCCACAAAAAATTTGTTATTACCCAAAATTACTGTAGGAGAACTTCACCTTCAGCCTCCTACATGGTTTCCTGAGATGTCTCCTGAGACAGACCCTCACTCTCCCTGCCCTACTAACTCCCTTTGTATATACATTTTCTCCCCGGGAGAAAAAGCACAGTGAAAGTCACATCATTTCTCTTGGCTAGACGCAGCACCCTTTTGCTGTAGCTGAACTTTATGCACATGGAAAGCAGACTCCCCTGGGGATCTACCAAGTGTTCCCACGGGCCAGAGTGGGCTGTGCCAGAGAGGTACATGCAGTTGCATCCTCAATACACACAGTATGCTGACACTACCACCTAGGAAGGATGCAAAGTCACCCATTTAAGGTATGTAAATGCATGCATCACTCTAGTTGCACTTGTTCCCTGAAACATTTGTGCCTTCTAAACAGCTCCCTGAAATATTTGTGCCTCCTAATTTCTGTTTCAATATACCCAATGGTCTGCTCATCATTGTAGCTTTATCATTTGAGGATTCATCCTTTTAGGAGCTCTATTCTCATCAATATTACATTCTGCCTAGGAAGTCTAACCATCTTAGAAGCAGATAAAGTGATTATTGATGACAGTCAATACAACTTCAAAATATTTCAGCAGTGTAAGTAGAAAAAATGCATACAAAATTTATATTGGACATTATTCAAGAGCTATTCAGAACTTGCAAAGCAGAGAAATCTGACAAGCAATAAAACATGATGGCTCCTATATGCTAGCATTTTGACACTTCAACTCCAACAGAGTCCAAGCTTAGCAAAAAAGTGAAACTTCCTAAAAGAAAGTATTCTTCACAGCATTTTTTTGCATAAGTGGAAGTCTAACATAACAAATCTCCCCTTCTGCTCCATCTTATATTCTCATAAAGCTCAGCCTGCTAGACAAGATTTCCATAGAAATCCTATTTGGTAAAATTTGCTTGATTGTATTCCAAAAAGTGACTCACATTTTATAACAAAGTGGCAAAAGCTGAAATGAGTTTGACTCTTTCCATCAAAGCGAGCATTATTCATTCTTCCAGCTTAATGGTTCACACGCTATTCTTCACAGACAAAATTGGGACCGCAGGTCAAGAAATGACAATTTAATAGTCACAAAGTATGTGGCCAGATAGCTATTGCTAGTCTGAAGGAAACAGCACAGGACTTGGCCAGTGAAACTAAAAGATATTCAACAGCATGACTGCTAAGTTGCTGTAAAAGTAATAAAATCACAGCTCCTGTGTTAGCATAGAAAAATTTGGCCCAAACTATAAAGCCGCAGTTAAATAAAAATCATGAAGTTCTTCTTCACCTGCCTCTCCAAAGTGCTTAAAACAAGAGCGGCTGGAGGACGCAAGGGCTGAGCGCAATCTGCTTGTAAAGACATCAGGATTGGGCTCCCAGTCAGACACTGCTTTCCTCCGCCACCTCTCCTTCTTTGCCTTCCTGCGGGTTCCCCTTTCAAGCCTGCAGACTATCCCATCTCTACCTTTATACTCTTCTGTCCTCCCCAGGTGGCTTTTCTTCTCTGCTGTGCCCTGTGGCTGCCCGAAGGAGAGCTGGCTTTGCTGAGCCCTCCAACACACATCCTTCCCCTCCTGGCCACTGCTTGCAGCCTCCTCACCTAAAGCAGTCTCAGGACAGGCTGGTCCACAGTCCAAAGACCACCTTGGTGACATGGCTGGAAAGGCTGAGTGGAGAAATGGGTCCACTCCGAGATGTTGAATTTGCTCATGCCCACTATGAGATGCTGAATTAGCTCACGCTCTGCTTCTCCGCTGCCTTCTGGAGTTGAAGGCAAGGTATCCTCTTAGCATGGGTCTGCCCGCAGGCACAGACCGGTTCCTAAGTGAGAGTGCAGCAAAGACCATCCTTCCCAAAAGTAGGCTCCTGGCAAAGTCCCAGCAAGGAAGGCAAGCTTCCTTACAGAAAACCACCAGCAACTTTCTGCCAGTAACGTTCAGGCACAGTGATGATTCACAGACATCGTGGAGGAGCGCATAAAACGCACCACTCCCACTGCTATTTGCTCCTGACATTTCCCCTGCCTCCCCTGGGTGTCTATATCATACCCCCGCTAATCTCATGATGGTCAGAATTAGTGTCTGGACAGTGACTCAACACAAGTCTCGACTCAGGAGAGTACCAAGGAAAGGAGAAGCCCTATGGGATCAAATCCTTCTTTGTTTATGGACTCTGCTGCTCATAATTCATTTTCTGCATTCTGTTGTGGCACGTGCTGACACAAAATTAATCCAAAGTCTCTGGCTGTTCCAGGGACTGCTCACAATCCCTCACCCAGCTCAAATCTGTGCAACGTCTTCAACATCTAGAGAAAACAACAGAAGCATCTCTGTGCTTGGCATTGGTGAAATATCAGGCCATTCATACTTTTGCTTAAATTAGGAATCTAATTGCAAATATTTTCCTCCAGACAGGATGAAGAAAAGAAGATAAAATGTAATTTACCTCTACTTCACATGCATATTCCGATCCATCCAGGAGTGTCACTTTGCACTGCATATTTTTCGGTTTCTTGACGATCTTTAGAGGAGACTTGGAAAGTTTGCTAGACGATGATTTTTGAGAAAGCTTGTCGTCCTCTAGCTGCTGGTATTCCAGCTGTTTTCCACTCGCAGCAGCAAACTCCTGTTCTTTGTCTGTGGCCTATAAAGAGAAAGAAGATACATTTTGAAGCGAGATAAACCGATCACGCAATGCAGTACACTGAGCACACTGCACCCAAGCATTTAAATGAGCCTAGTGTGGGGCTTGGACGAGAAAGCCCCTGATGCAGGACAGAGTCTTCTTTATCTGTTGAAAAGATTTCCCCTATTCCCCATATTCCTCCCAGCCCTCCCTTCTCACTCCAAAATGTACAGAATACCCAAGAAGGAGGGGCATGCATGAAAATACTTTAGGCTTTACTTTTTCCATAGGTACAAAATCCCATTTGGACTTCTTGGACCTGATTTTTTGGTCTGTTGGAAATGCTGGATAATTGGCAAACGTTGTGATGAACAGATATTCCTACTGTTTCTTGATATTACTTTTAAGTCCTGTACCTATTAAATCGTATGATGCTTCCATGGTGTCAGTGGAATAGAATACCATCAGGTTTGCACTAATTTTTCTGTCAGTGAGAAAACAGTCCCCTGAACGAGGGGACGGACCCACCCATGACACTGTGAATTCGCAGGGGGCTGCTGACGTGCCTGGGAGCGTGAAAGGCTCCCCAAGCGCCCAAGCAAAGGGTTAAACAAACAGGATGGAAGTGAGGGACCAAACGACTCTTATGTGCAGCTGGCTGGCTAATGGATGATAAGTACAGGATGAGAGGCTGAATTTTGCTCTCCACAGATGCCTGGTACGTCCCTCAAGCTGGCGAGAAGTAGGTGCTATTTGAAAGACAAATATACTGCAGGGGAAAGGGGAGAGAAGAAACAACTGCCGTTACTTTTGCTCGGGTTTATCTGAGGGTCAGACCATTTGAAGAGTTACCGCGATGCAGCACAGCCTGTGATCCTCTCCATGTCACTAGATGAAAGCCAGAACAGCTCTATAGCATTTCACCCTTCCTAGCAACAGCACTATGCCGCAGTCATTACCTTTCTCATCAGTTATGCCCCTGATAGTCTCCAAACAAAACCTCAACAGGAGTGCAGTAATACCTAAGCTAAAGCTCAAATGAAATAATAAATAAATAAATAAATCAATCAATCTTTCTGTTATCTCACTACAAGGAAAAAAAAAAAAAAAAACAACTGTTTTGGCTCTAAATGATTTCAGTGTAATAAGCAACAAGCATCACTGGAAATATATTGTAAATTAATCCTCCAAGCCTGTTTCCATTCACTGTATATAATAAACCTTCATGAGAATGGAGCAAATCCATCCAAAAGCTTTAATCTGCTTTGAGACCAGAACAACCTTGCATAGTATAACCACCAACAACAGTGTACTGCTAAATCACAGGGAACTTTCCCTGAGAGATTTCATACAAACAAGCCATAAGCTTCCCCTCTGCCTTCGGGTGAATGGGGGAAAGAGGAATTTGGAATCGGCTCTGCTACCAACAGCACCAGCTCCCACCAAAGCCCCAGCAAACTGCAAAGAGCCAACTGCAAAGAGGCGAGGCAAGACCCACGCTCCTCCTTTCCCTGAGAGAGAGGATATAGCAAAGGTCCCCTGGGCTTCCCTGGGTGGGGAGACTAGAAGAAAGTGGGACTAGAAAGACAAAAAAGCAACACAAAAGCTGCTTTCAAAATCCACTTCATCCCCTGAGCCGTGGATGTTCTTCCCCAGGAGCAGCCCAGAGCCAGCCGGCTCTTCCCCCATCTAGCTCCAGCACTGGAAGACTTTCTCCTTCGAGCACTTGGATACCAGCTGTGTGTCTGGACGCCAAGGTCCTTGCATACCTTGAAGGTTGGCAGGAGATGAAGACACAGCGTATGTCAGCGGATTAGCTGTTTGCTGAGCATTTAATGCTCACAGCGGCTGTGACAAAGGAGGAGAGTCCCCCCAGGCTCAGAGCAAGGCTTGAGGCCAGCTACCCCTCTACCACAACCGCGGCCAGCTGGCAAGTGGTCCAACCTACTGCACCGAGAGAAAAACAAGACTGAAGATGTGTCCTGCTAGGGCCTCTCTGAAGAGCTGTGCTGCTGCTGGGGGGTAGAGGGGCTCTTTGATGCTTTCCGTATGTTTTGTTAAAGAAATCTGCCAGGGGAGGTGCACATGCATACGTGTGGCTGCAAAAGTCATTCCAGGGCTGGAAAAAAATATACTGTCAACCCCGGTGGCTCATTAGATTTCTCATGTGAGAGTTAACAACCTGCCCCAACAAAAACCAACCAACAAAAAACCCCACAGATGCATGGAATTAATCTTTTTCAAGAAAACGGGAAAGCTACTGGAGAGAAAAGCTCACAACAACAAGGGCACCCAGCAGCCATTTAAATTTTAGAACCATCTTCAGCCTGCAAACAATTTCTGTGAGTCCTAATGGATTGGTGATTATTTTCCTTCATGAAGATACTTGGTATCTCAAGACTACAGCAGACATTTGCTTATTTATAAATATTTTTAAAAAAAAATAGCAATGAGGTTATTTTGTTTGTCAAGGTTCCCAACTACATTAAGATCAGGGGAATGTGTCTAGGTTAAAAATCACACAAAAGATTTTCTCTCTGTCTGGAGAACAAAACATGCCAAGAACTATTAGAGAAGATCCCCCAAACTATGCTGACATGTTCAGGCATTGAGGTACTTTCAGACTGTATTAAGCCTCTCCTTCCTAAAGAAACCTGACATCCTGGTACCTCGGGGGGGAAAAAAAAAAGTGGCCAGTGAAAAACCCATGTACTCAGTGAATTATTTTGAACTCTGCAAGCAGAGTTGCATTTTCTCCTGAATTCTTCCCCAAGATACCTCTGTGCTCTATTTCTGCAGTATTTTCAGTGTCATGGACTCAATTCTAGTTCAGCACAAGTTGCTTCAGGGTTTGTGGGTTTTGAATATAAGGTGTCTCATCTCTATCTATATTACTGTACCTTACTATGACACAGTATGTTCAATCCCTTCTGAAGCTGGACCCCCCCCCTCGAAGCAAGCCTTTGAAGTCACAGGATTCAGCAATAAAGATGTTTGATGCTTCACCGCTTCTCATTGGGGTATGAAGTGATATTACCAAGCTTGCACAATACATGAATCCCATCTACTTATGATAGTTGCTCAGAAATGTCAGTGCCCAACCAGGTGATGCCTTCTTGCTCATTTTCAATGGGATAGGAAGGCAGGAAGACAGTAAGATTGCATTATTATACCTGATAGAAAGGACTCATTTCTGTAGTAACTGCTAATCTCAACATGAAGAAGCCTGTCTGTCTTCATTAAAATGTTCTTTTTTATGTGTATAGAATGACAACAAAAAGTCACCGTCATGGATCAGTAACTTAAATCTTTCTTCCCAAGGTTCTCTCATACGAGTGACAGCAAAAACCATCAACTTCCTCACTGTGATTAGAGATGGCAAGAGAGAGAATTATACCCATTACTCCTTCAATTTTTGGCTTTTTTAATGGCACCATTGCCAATAGCTCTGTCTCTTAGTGCTGCGTTTAAGTGGTTCTTTCCTGTGATACAGACACTTAAGCCACTACGAAATATACTGGGCAGATCACTGCAGCTGGATTTGGCAGTCAGCTTACAACAGGGACTTTCGGATTCAAACTGGTCATCTCAATGGGAAGGTCTCGCATATCCCTTCATTAACCCAGTTTTTCTATCAAGGCTTCTGCAGACACCTACCCACAGGTGATCTTTGGGAAAGGAAGGGATCATGCAGCACATGAGTGCATCTCAGGTCTCCAAACTCACACCCCCATAAACACAGATAGACAGGTTTGGTGCCTAAGGTTTTTTTTTTTGTTGTTGTTGTTGTGGTGGGTTTTGGGTTTGTTTTGTTTTGTTTAAGATGAAAAGAAATTTGGGTCAGAAAGATTACCAAAGATGTCTGGAAGAATAAAATTAATAATACTTTTGGAGAAGCAGCCCTGCCTCTTTTCCCCAAACTAACTACATGCAATTTCTGATCTATTTCAAAGACCAAAATTGTCCTAACACATAATCGGTGGATGTGGGAGGAAGAGCAGAGAGGTCTTTGGTGGGCATGGAGTGAGGCTGATCAGGGTTTATCAATAGTAAAAATGGTTAGCAATGAAAAAAAAATAAGCAGTTCTTCCAGTGCTTGATCTTCAATAGCAATAAACATCAGAAATCCTGCCCTGCTATGTCTACCTCTTGAGATATTAGAAGTCAGACATAAGACACCTCTTTTAACTTGGTCGCAAAAACATTTGTTCTCCCAAGCATTTGGGTAATGCACCCATAAACCACGAAGACACAAAAATACTTTGTATCTGAAATTGCTTATGCCCCCATTTTTCCCCACCAACAGCAAGTTTGGGCTGCAGCTCTGTGGACAAAAGCTTAAAACCCAAGACCACAGCCAGCCCCCAAGAGCTTCTATGGGAGCATTCAAGCTGATTTTAAGCAATGCCTTACATCTGCTTGCTTCAGCAGCACTGTCTCCCAACTAGGTAAAATAACAGGGCCTCACTTCAAACAATCTGATTTCTTTAAAGGGTGAAGGAGAGGAGGAGTTAGACTGCCTTATTCCCCTCTTCAAAGGTGAATGCAATCAGATGGGGGTCATAACCTTATGGAGCTAAGGGATGCTATTTGCAGGTACCTCATTAATTGCGCGTCACTTACCCATGAAGAACAATGCCTGTTAATCCTATTGACTGGAAATTATTAACGGGAAAAAGGAAAGCAGCTTCCGCAAATTTAATAAGTGCAACAATGAACCAAATGGAAAAGCATGCAATAGCTCTTCTGAAACCTATTACATGAAAAGTTAAAGTAATTATAATGCAGTCATTTCAGAACTATGAGAAGCTTAAGGGACCACAGATTCTTCATGGCTCACGCATCAGACAAGCAAGCATGAAATCAGTTTTCAGCAGGTGTCAAAGAAGAAATTAACTCTGAAAACATTTTCAGCTTCTTAAAAATTGGTACTGTTTGCTATCTAATGCAAATGCAAGATCGAAGATGTTTCCTGCTTAGTTAATAAGACTGCCCTTATATTTAAGCACTGGAGGCAGAAAGACCTGACATGAATTTCAAAACGTTCTGTGTGACAACTACTATTTTTTAAATGCAAAAGACCAACTAGTCAAGATCTACAGCATCACACCAAACAGCCTTCCATGCGTATCTGAATATCTATTTCTGCTCCTAACACACCAGGCTCATCATTTCCCAGGCGCCAGAAGTGGGCACGTAGCTAGTTGCATGCAGCAAGCATGCGTGCACGGGCTCCCTTACCTGCTCCTTTTTCACCGGCGTGCTGTGGGCTGCCACAGCTGAGAACTGCTCGAGCGCGTTTTGATGCTCTTCACTCAGCTGCTGCTGCTGCTGGTCCTGCGGCTGGGTCTCCGCCGCCCCTTGCTGCGCAGGGGTCTCCTGCTGATCCTGCTCTTTATCCTTGGACTCGGAGTCCGATCCCGATTCTGTAGTCATGGTTGGTTATTCTGTAAAACAAGGTGAGCAGACCTACTGAGTACGATCTCGTAGCCATGAATTTGTAGGCTTATGCTTACAAAATGAAGAAACATCAGGCGTGAAGTTTTAATCTTAATATGCCCAGCCTTTAAAACTAAAGTGGCTACTACCGGCCCAACAAGGATCCCTAGGAAAGCTTCCCTGGTGCAAAAGACCAGGTCTAAATGGTACTCTGGTACCATGGTACCAACGGTACCATCTGTACTCTGAGGAAGAGCACATTGCCATAAAATCTTATTCTACATTATAATATACAGACATTATAGGAATTACATTGAAGTTACATATAGACATACAGTTCTACATAGTTCATAATTCATAAAAGGAGAGTAACACATTGAGAAAAGCTCGTGTGATTGAGGGCCCTAAATCCAATACAATTCACTGCTGTTTGGGTTTCTAAATCACGTGGAAACTTTTGAAAACACTACATCTTTTGTTCTTTACATTTAAGGCAACCGGGCTTGAACTCCTCTATACCTACACTCCCTTTTGAAAATGAACTCAAGTACTTTTGATGCTTCCAGGCAACGTATATGCTAGAAACATCTGAAGTGGGCCCACCAACATCAGTGCAAATGCACAACTGTCCTTAGGCACAGTTCTGTCCTTCCTGCTTGAATTCACCCACACTTCTGTCATTTCTTTCTAAGTGCTGGACTGTGTAAAAGAAAAGATAAATACTTCCATTAAGTCATTCTAAGTGTTAGATTTAAAATAAAGTGAATATTACTTTTCTTGAATGTGAAAAGGCTGTTTGAACTTAACTTTGTCCAGTACTAAATCAAAATGAAAATATTAGCAGTATTCATTCAAAATCTTAACTATTTCAATTAAATAGTTTCATTACAAATATGTGGTTGGCACCCCATTCTCAAACCATACAGAAGCAAACCCCAACTTTAAAGAATACCATGATTTTGTATCAAAACAAGGATTTGAAAAAGTAGACTCTGTGCCAGTTCAGCTCATAAGAGTCTGCTCTTACGTTTGTTACTCGTATGCTCTTAGTCCTCATGGTCTTATCCTTGAGCATTTTGCTTTTAAACAACCCAAAACCAAACAAGTCTGCTGCAATCTATTTCTGTTCATCATCAGGCCATGATTTCTTTAACCTGGTAACCATAGCTACTATGTAATTATAAGCAGTTCCACAGAATATACATCTGCTAGGAAGTCACTATCAACTCTTAACATACACTACGATGTTTACTAGTAGAAACAGGTTTATTAAAGATCACAAAAAAGTACAGGCCTTTTTTCTTTTAAACTTAAATGTTTAATAAGCTACATTGTTTGACAGAAAATGGTTTAAATGAGGCCAATTACTATTTTCAAACTCATTTATGTATTCTGCACTTTCAAGGCTAAGTCCTCCAGGACTAATGCCTCTGTACACATGTGCCTGTGCTCAGTTTCTGCACTGCGTGTGAAGACGGGGGTGCACGTTCCTACCTCCCGCATACCAAAACAGCACGAGAAAGAGGCAGAACTAGAAAGCATATACGACAGATTTATGCTTCAGGCCACATTTTCAAAGTACTAACATGTGACACACTTGTTTAGGAAAACATCATAAATTTCTACACTCAAATTGGCACAGTTATATCAAAAATACCTTTTAAACCATATTGTTTAACAAATTGTCTTTAGCATCCACAAAAAGCAATAATGAACTCATGTCTTCTAAAATGTGACAGTCAGAAAGGCATTCATGTAATCAAACTTCAGATGTCCACATCTGAGATGGTCACTTTAAACGCGGAGGAGAAAACCAAACGTTTCAGAGAGCAATTCATCTGACCTATTTTAGATGCCTGCTTTAAGCTGAGATAAATCACATACTAGCGCAACTTCGTCCGACTTGCTACGAAGGAAGCCTAAACAAGTTCCTCCAATGTAGATCAAACAAACCTATCCCCCATTTTCAATTCTATTAAGCCACTCTTTTTTGTACGCTTTAAAAATTAAATTACAGAACACTGTTAATCTCTCAGAGTTTTGTTTTGCCCATCTGTCAGATCAACATGGAATAAACTATTCTTCATCTGATGCTATTACAGTTGCCTTGCTTTAAAAGCACCCAGGTCTCCACAAAATTCACAAGTTTTTTCCCCCCTACTCTCAAACCACATTTTGTACAAGTGTATGAAGATATTAAATGCAAATTAATCAAATAATTAATTCCATAAAAACAAACTGTGCATTTGATTTTCTTCTCCAGAAACTACAAAGTAACAAAAAACTAACCTACAGCTACAAAATCATTAATAAAACAACGCCAAACAGCATAGATGATCAATACAGAGCGTTACGCATGGAAGTTGCTACACAAAGTCTTTTTTTTTTCTTTTTTCCTATTGATACGGCTTAGAGCAGTGTGAATAGAAAGCAACTATGATACTTGCTGTCTTGAAACACAATCAACCCAAGTATCCTGAGGCATTAAACTATATAGGATCAGATTGCCTGTCAATATGAATCAAAGTCTGTCTTCCTTCAGCTGCCATCACTGTGTCTCTGGAAGCTCATTTTTGCACCCTATACAGCTTCTTTTCTAATGAACATTTGTATTCTGGCTCTTCACGAGCATGGAAACATAGCCATTAAATTAGTCCCATAAAACTCAACTTCATGTAGCATGAACTGAAAACAAGTTTTACTTTTCTTGCCAGTTATAATTTTGCATCTCAAGGAACAAAAATGTGGTTCTTAATTTCTTCTGGGACATTTCCACATGAAGCAGAGCCTTACAATACTGTGAGTTACTCTCTGGGACTCGTGTTCTCTCCAGTTACACGTGAGTCCTTGCTTGCTCTGAGAGTGCTTTGTTAGAAAACTTTTTGTGCGTTATCAAATCTTTTAACATAAGCGATTCCCTGGATGCAATATTCCTGTCATTAGTCAGACAGCAGATGGATTTAATTAACCCAAGGTTATCCATTTCCAAATGTCTTCTTTATTTCCCTACGCATATGAATATGTTTAATAACAAATACTGAGAACAAAATACTGTTGATTTCATGCTGTTATCTTACAGATGTAAATAGAAGAAAAGCAAACACATTTTGAATCCAATTTCTTACAAACTCCTCAGATGATTGTATTGCTAAGATTCATCTCATTCCATCTAGTGCAGGTTGAAAATACCTGAATTACAAGACAGAAAACGACATTCCTCTCTCAGGGCAAACCAATAGGTTGTTTTGCCTTCCTCAGCAAACAGCTGCTTATCCAAAAGAACTTTGAAAGCATTTCATTTTTTATAAATGGCACAACAATCCTCCTACGAAGCAGTGGTTTCACTTATTGGAAGAAATAACAGTAATCTTAAGAAATTTAACAACATAAATATTACTCTACCTTTGTTTGTACACAGCAAACCTGACAGAATAGCTAGTAGTGTCTATACATTTGTCAAACATAGAATTTCTTATTCTTATTTTATTAGCTTATTTACTATACCTGGCTATGTACCAAAATCATGACTTCTAATGTGAATTTCAGTACAGGAAGAAAAAAAAAATCACTGAAGTTCCTTAAACTTCTTCTGTTGCCAGCACAACCCCCATATCAAATTCCCCTTTCCAGCAAACAGAAAACAAACTAATGAAAAGAAACTAAGAGCACTACCTTATACAAATGAGGTAATACTATGCAAGCCAGATGTGCTCTTGGATAGCTAAGTTTTGGCTTACAACTGAATATTCAAAGATTCCAAAAGATTAGCTGTGTCCAAACTTAACACAGATGCTGCTAATACTGGGTAGTCTAAGGCTAAAGTCAATTTGGCTACAGAATTCAGTGAGAATGAAAATCAAGTCTTTTGATTAAAGGAAAAAAAGCCAAGAACTAGCTTATTTGAATCTACTACTTAAAAATTAAGTTAAAAATGTATGTACTTTCAGCAGTGTAAAGGTTTAAAATAGAAGTGTTTGAGAGTGCTGCAGAAGAATAACTAGGGGAAGATAAACACTAATATACTATCAAGGTATTAAAACACAACTTCAAAAAACTACGTGATGTATTTTAAAATAGTTTTTATTAGATCAAACCACAGTAAAGAAATCTTTTCATACCCTTACACTAGACAAAGTAAAGACATTACATACAGATTGCAAAACCTGCAAACCACTTGCGCAAAGCCTACATCCTAAAACCTTCCAACACACCTAGTCCTTGCTACCTATAGCTACCAACATATTACAGCTTGGGAGATTACCATTTCCATTACCAATTACTTGCTATGGACTTAAAGAACGTAATTTCCTTTTCTCCATACGGGAACCAAAATCATGTTGTCCTCTATTAATAATTCTGTGAGCAGGCAAAGCCCAGGCTATGTCACCTGGTCCCCTCCAGCAAGTGACATTCACAAGCTACTGTATATATTCATATATTCAACAAGTTATCTGACTCCTTGTCTCCTGTTCTCAGAGCACAGACCTTCTGGGTTGCATCTACTGAGCAACAAAATTCACAGCTAATTGACAGCAGAGTCCACAGTTTAATTAACCCAGCAGTCATTAATAAACCTTTATTTATATATAAATACACGCTAGTGAAAATATCTGCTATATTAAGCAAATGGAAATCACATTACAGAAGAAATTGCAAATTAATTCTGAATAAATTGTGATGTAATGATAAAACAAAATTGAACGAAGTGCAATTAAATGAACTATACATAGGCACTAACTATTTCCTGTAATGCACAGATTAATGTTTTACATTTAAATGCTGCTTTGATCTAATTAATTCTCTTTGTGGAAAGTTCTCCTTTAATTACAATAATTTCTGAAGATTGTTATAAATCATTGCAAAGGTCCAAATTTGGAAGTTATGTAACGAAATAATGATTCCATACTTCAAAAATAATGGTCCGCATAACGAGAGACATATTTATCCAATAACGATAACGATGAGATGCTGATGAGAAGAGCATATGGAGAACAATATTGCTGCTATAAACAGTAACAGAAATGTCAATATATGTTTCAAGAAAAGAATACACGCCAGAACGCTGACTTCTAAGCTTGAAATATAAACTGTTTTCATCAAACTGCTTGAAGTCTCAGCTCACTTCATTCCAGCTGGGTTCCTTATCAGGAAAACAACCATTTTTTGTTGATCCTCTTTAATTTGGGTGAGTTTTGCCCTCACGTGCAGGAGGCACCTAAGCCACAAAAGATGGGCATAGGGTCCCTGGGAGAGGTGAGAGGCAGGACCTTGCTGCACCTTGCCAGGAGTTAAGACCAACCCTTTCTTTACTCATCGCCATCCTCCGGCGTCGGCAGCAACTGGAAGCCTTACGGAGGAGGCATCTCCCCAGCGTTAAGGTTTCTCCAGCAGATGCCGACAAGCTGAAGCAACTGCAGAGCCATGGCCTGAACAGATGCAGGTGGGAAATGACCACAAAAAGGGCAACTGGATGCCCCCCCCGCCAACCACACACTCCTGTCACCTCCCTCGTGCCAGCACCAGTGTAATTTCGGGCGGCGGGTGGCTCAGCTGGGAGGGCTGAATCTCCCCAGCATGGGAAGGGGGAAGCAGCACCCTTCCTTTGGGCATCGGTGGGCACCCCATCTGTCGTCTAACACAGCTGTGAGGCTCCAGCTCAGCAAGTGCAACCCTTATACTTTAACTCACAAACACACTGGCTATACTGAGACTTTAGCGTTGCACCTTAAACAAATACATATAACATAAACACATTAGGGTCAGCACATGGAAAAAAGACAAAAAGAAAGCAAAAAAAGTAATAACGAGAGACAAGAGGAAAACAACGGAGAAAGATGCTAAGCTTCAGGATGAGCTGCAATTGTGCCTGCACAGCACACTGCGAGTTAAATGACAACAGATCTGGTGGCACAAGCCATGGGCCCAAGCATAGGTGCAGGAGAGAGACTTCAGGGAGGACAGGGAGGTGTAAGTAAGCAATAATAACAAAAAACGGCTGGTTGAAGGTGTTGCGACACATAGCATGAGTTAAAATATTTGTTTGGCCTTCTAGGAAGGTGCATGATACAGATTTTTTGAAGTTTCTTCATGAATATGAAAGAAGGAAAAACGGAGGCAACAGCTAGGAAGGAGTCATGTAATCTGGAGGAGATGGAGAAGATACCTTAAAACCAATAGACACACCCTTCAGAGGGGACAAAAAAGCAAGGCAGACTTGAATTACCCATAAGGACCCAATCCTCCCCTCCCCCAGGCACGCATGCACCTCTCTGGCATCACCACCGAAAGAAAATGCAGAAAAGGCAGCTGAGTGTTTCTGGAGAGATTATCCTCTACCTAGCAAGGGTGGGGATGGGAAGCATCAGGAGTTTTTAAATGACCATGGATGCGGGGATATATCAAAAAGGGATTGTACACCAAAGCAGAACCAAGGACACATGATTTGGGGATGAACATAAGAGACCAACATCAACATAAAAGGAGAAATGAAGACTAGGATGCAAAGTGACTTACAACCAGCAAGAGATGCGGCCAACAGTAAGAAGAGAGTCCATAAATACATTAGAAGGAAACCCAGGCCTGTTACTGAACACAGGAAAGGCTGAATTATTCAGTGCTCACTTCACAGCAGCTAGCTGGGACCAGATGCTCGGGGCATCTTTCACCCAACGTGCAGGATGTGCAAGTGCAGGCTGGATGGAATAAGGGAGGAACAGAGCAAACACATCAGTAAGCCAGGTGGTTTCAAGTCAGCAAGAACCGCTGGAAATGTCCCTACAGTGCTTGGGGAGCTACCAGCAACCATCTCTAAACCATTCACCACCGCCTTGCAAATGCCAGAGAGGCCAGGTAAAGTCTAAAAGAAATGAAAAGACTCAACACAGCACCTGATCTTACAGAGGAAAGCGGGGATGGAAAAGCCAGAAATTACAGTGTACTTCTAATACCAGAGAAGTTACTGAAGCACACTGCTAAAGGATTTCTAATCCTGTAAAAATAATGAGATTAGGGAAAAAAAAAAACAACCAACCAGTCAACATGAATGTATCAAAAAGTCATGTCAAACTAGTGTAACGTCTCTCTCACTCTCTGACAGGGCATGTGTCCCAGCTGATAAAAAGAAAGTGGTACAGACAACAGAGCCTATCTTTAGAAAGGCTTTTAAAACAGCCCTGCATGACTTTTTCATGAGTGAACCACAGAAGTTTAAATGATTTAAAAAAAAAAAAAAAAGAGTACAAGTGATTAAAAAAACCCCAAACCCTAGCCTACGAACAGTATCAGTAGCACGATGACAACATGTGAGAACTTCTCGATTTGAGGAATCACAGCCCTTTGAGAATCAGTGGAGGAACGGAGAGTGCCCGATCCGTGCTCAGCATCACACCAGGGAGGCTGGGGCATGCTGCTGGCATCTTCACCAGACTTAAAGAAGAGAAAAGCAGTCTGACAGAAACTTACATATATGCTGAACCTGACTACATTCCTGTAAGGGTAATGGTGACAGGAGTGGGGACCTCAGAAGTGAAAAGTGATGAGGAAGCTGTGGGTTAGGCAGCAGGAATGAAGCAGTGTGAGGGTCTGAAGTCATGTGTTAAGCAAGAAGAGTTTCAGTCTGAGACATGATGCTGGAGCTGTTCTGCCTTCTGCAGCACCAGGGAGAAGTATACAGCATATTGTATTTCAGTTTGGGATTCATATTTTTTGACAAATATGCATTAAAGAGTGTCAAGAAGAGAGAAGGAAGAATGACAATAGGTTTAGAAAACGTGACCAGTGGAAAAAGGTTTAAGGAGCTGAATTTGTTTACCCTGGGAAAGGGAATAGAGAGAGGGGAGCTGATAAGAGCCTTGCAATACACACAAGCTTCTTGCAGACAGAAAGTAATCAAGCATTTGCTAACAGTGGAGCAAGAACTTGATTGGCATCAAGTGGCATTTAGAGTAGACAGTATATCAACTATAATGACAGTCAAGAAGAGGTTATCTATAGCTGTGTGGAGTCATCACTGGAGACTTACGTACAGACAAACAGCAGCAGCAAAATTCTCTGTTTGCAACTTCATAAAGTGTAAGCAATTAAAATTTTCTTGATTTTGCTACCCCCTCCACTTGGGTTGGCAACTCTGAATTCACAACATACATATGTTTGCTTCTGCTTCAGAGCATCTGGATGCACAGGGTAACATTTTTATTTCCTGTTTACCTTTCATTTCTATGATTCAGTGAAATTACCCAGGTCTGTTTTGCTCTCTTGATGGGTAGCTTCCCACAGCAATAAAACCCAGAATCACTGCAATTTTTCTTGCCCCTCCTGCACGCAAGGTTTATGAAGAGTATGACTGACCAGGTTCCCTGAAGACACCAGATCACCTTTTGGAGGTCGTATCACCTAGAGCACCCCAAGGCTACCCTAATTTCTGAACAGGACAAGAAAAATCAGGCCACCATAACCCTTTTTGGCTAGTTTTTTCCCGCCCTGCTGATCCAAGCAGTTTTCCCCAAGGGCAGACATGGATTTACCGGAGGAAGAAGGGAACTGTATTCTCCCACCAAGCTCTGTACAGGTCTCTAGGCACGGGGTGCAGCTGCCGCTGCACCTTTCCTGCACCCAGAGTGGGGGCTGGCTCTGTCCCCCCCCATTCCCCGGTGCCAGGATTCACCTCCAAAAGCATGATCGCGGCCACTGCCCACCGCTCACTCTGCGATTCCTGCAGGCAGCTCCCATCTGGGAGAAACTGCACACACAAGCTGGCAAACGCACGCATGCCTGGGAGTGCTGGGTGTAACTACAGAAGACCACAGCAATTAAACCTAAGTCTGACGACTACTTAATTCATTTAAAAAAACCCCAAAACCAAACAAAAACCACCATCAAAAACAACACCAAAAAAACCCCAAAAGGTAAAAAGGAGGACTCCTGTTTGTAACAGACTTCTGCCAAGTGTCCTCTCACCAAAAAGCTTCAGTCTGCACACGTACTGCAACTGCAGGAAGGTAAGGGGGAGCACAAATAATACACAAATAACTCAATAAAAAAGTCTGCTGAGAAATAACGGGGAATTACAGGGAGGAAGCAGATGTGAGGAGGAGAAGGAAATGAAGGAACCAGTAATGGAGATTACAGCAGCATCCCACAGATGCTGGTCATGAGAGAATTGCATAGAAACACCCGCAACTTCACCCCTTCCTCGTTTTCAGTTTAAAAAAAAAAATAAACCCAGGCAAAAGAAAACACAGCAAAACTGCCTGTAGTGCTGTGCTGTGAATACAACTGATTGATAAATATTTCATTTAGCAACTAAAAAAGGAAGAAAGAGCCCTCAATAGCACACCCTGATTTTCTGCAGACAAGTGACTTTGATTACTTGGGTTACATTTACGTGAGGTTTTGACCTTTCTGAATTGCTCTGGAGCCAAACGTTCAAGTGGGGCCCCTTGTGCATCATTCACTATTTAAAAGTTGTATGTAATGCTACAGAGACTG
Source organism: Balaeniceps rex (assembly GCA_013401315.1). Lineage (NCBI taxonomy): Eukaryota > Metazoa > Chordata > Aves > Pelecaniformes > Balaenicipitidae > Balaeniceps > Balaeniceps rex. The sequence goes on from VYZW01046725.1 coordinate 92,314, forward strand.
AGCGTGCTTCAGGCATCAAAACATTAGAGTTCATATTCTCTTATATTGAGCAGAAAATAAAATTAATTCAAAATCTGGAAAAAAAAAAAAAAAAGAGTTGCACGAGTTGCTGACACATGGCAGGTGTGCTACATTATCACACCACCCTCAGGCCAAAATACTGTAACACCTGTGAACAATATTTTCTGTTTCATACCCTACCTAAATAGACTGTGCTCCAGTGCTCCCACGCTGGTGACCTGCCTAACCTCACAGAAACAAGGGAATCGGATAGGCAAGGTACGGATCAGCCCATCAAGCCCATCTCCTCCAAGGGCTTTCTGCTCCCTCCCACCAGACATTTATCTTTCTAGCTCAGGTGATGTAAAAGCCTACAATGTAAAACAAAAAACGATGAACTATAATTTAAAACATCAACATGGCTTTTCTGATTTCCCAGACATCTTACTAACTAGAATTCAGCAAAGAAACACACTGGGTTTTGCTTTATTTTACTGAATGGTGCTTGACAAAGTCACAAAGGACTGCTCACTAATGAATTAACACCTCCCCAGCCTATTACTTGCAAAATCAATGTAACATTCCAATTTTTTTTTTGCTTTTGCAGTGAATGGATACTTCCCCCCCATTTTTATGGTTTTTGATTCTTTTTTTACATTTTTGCAGCCTTTTCTCCAATCCAGTGTGGTTCAGAGATGGAAAAAAGGAAGCATTTGGGGCAGAGAAGACAGATGTTTTGCAGTCAGCTGGCTAATGCCTCTTCCAGGCAGCCACTGCCGTTTCCATCCTCCGCTGCTGCTCCGTCCCAGCAAGACACACGGTAGCACTGCAGCCAAGAGCTCTGCTCCCAGCTCCCCACCCCGGCACGGGCCCACACGTACTGCTGCCCTGAAGCATGCTCAGCTGCAGCAGGCCACAGTGTTTTCCGTAAACCTGCCGAGAACTGAGCCTTTTAAAAATTTTTTTAAGGGGGTCATCAATCATTCCTTCTTGGAGGCAGCCGTCCGACAGGCAGGGCGCTTGAGTGATGGCTTCCCAGACCAGCACCCGATCTCCATCACTGGGGAGCTGCAGGTTTTCTTGAACGCTGGGTTAAAATAATTGGGAAAACTTCAAACTCAGGCAGACACGAAAGGAAGAAAGAAGTCACAGAAAAAAAACCCAGAGGAACCACCCCTGAATCCATAGTGGGTACTAGTTAAATAAAGGCGGCTCCATGCAAGGAGAGCGATCGTGCTGAGGCCTGGGGCTGAAAGTGCTCCTACTTCATTTTCCTCTTCCCCCCCCCCAATATCATACTAATTTTACATCCCATTTTTCAACTTTTGAAGGCATTCAACAGGCCTGATGCATGATGAGGCATCACGGTGTGTTTAGTTGTAATAGCTTTCGTTTTCCTGAAGTGGATTATTCCCTTTGTATTTAGATTTTAATCTCCTGGGCATTCACGTCAGTTTTGAACGTAAAACACACCCTGCAATATCAAGTAATAGACTTTCCAGTTTGGAGCACCTCATCAGGAAACCACTGGCTCCCCAAACAAATTAAAATCTTGCGAGTCTAAACAACCAACCCCGTGGCATCAGACAGCCAGCTTTTTATACTTAAACTCTTCTGGGATCCCTGTGCTCCCCAGCGCTTTAATTACCTGCTACAGATTACAAAAATACCATTCATTTGGCACCAGCAACTAGCCCATGACACCCCTGCCCCAGGTTACACTGTCACCCCAAAATCATCCTCCCAGCCCTACGCAGACGACAGCACGCCAGACCATCAACCGGGAGAAACTGCCAGCTTCAAAAATGCAGTTCTACACGTCCCCCCCAAAACTCAAGCGCACATACTAGCAGTCGGCCCTGATGCCTCAAAGCCACCAGCTGTTAAACAGTGTTGGATGCCAACCAAGACCTACAGATGGTGTGGGAGCAGGGACTTCTAGGAACGAGTCGGTCAGTGGAAACGCACAGACGACAAGAATATTTACGGCGGATCCAGGCATCTGCAGAGTAGAGTGATCTCACTTAAAATCACTGAGCAAGCAGGATTCTCTCCCAGCTTCAGTTACGCTTTGGTTACATGTTTTAGGACCATTTTAGTTATGTGTTTTCAAAGCACGGGAAGCTCATGCACATGTTGTCCCAATGCATACTAGTTAAGTCCTGAGGGTCCTTTGCATGATGAGCTCTACAAGGAATCAAGAGCAAGCTCTCTGTATCTTCACATAACATCCCAATAAAGCCAAAACCTTTCACCATCTGTGCAGCTACACTAAACTATGAGGATTTGAAGACCAGCATCCAACACAGCCTGTCAAAAAAACAGCTATCTTTAAAGAGGGTCTAACGCTTTTTACCTATTAAACCCTGAAATGCATTACATACAGCCATATAGTAATTACATTATATACTCCTGACCCAGTATTATACTGGATTATGCTGTCTCTGAAGATGGATGTCACCAGACCTGGCAACTCCTCTTCGACGTGTATGGCTATCTTGGACTTAGGACACATAGAAGTGACAGCAGCTCAGAGAGGACAGAAGGGTTGAAGCAATGGGGACAGCCAGGTGGCTTGAAGTGCCCCCACAAAACAGTGGTCAGAAAAAAATGGGGGAGGAGGGGAAGAATAAGAAAGTAGAAAGTGGCAGTGATGCAACTTAATCACAAAAATGAGAGTAAGAGGGAATGGACAAACTCTTGCAGCAGAAAGAGGAAGAAAAGCTCTTTGAAGCTTTTAAATCACTGGAGATTCAAGAAGGTAACTCACGTAAATCGTTCTAGGTTACTCAACAGGAATTGAGCATTTAAAAAAAAAAAATCTATTCTGTATCAAGTTGATAATTTGAAAGCAGAAGTGAAGGTAATCAAGCTAGATGCTGCTATTTCCTAACTCAGGAATGAATGACCCTACAACCTGAATTATTTTCTTCCCCACGTACTTTTCCTTATACATAGCTCTGCTAAATGTTTGATGGTGCGTTTTTAAGGCTACAAACCACCAATTTGGTAGCTGCTAAATAATCCAAACGATCTACCTTAATTTAAGGGAGAATCCTACAATTCAGAAATAAAGTGAAAGACTTCGATACCAGACCCTGTTCATTGTGCTGAGTTTCAAACTTGTCTCATGTGCTAACCAGCAAAGTGCCCAAATCAGTGAAACAGGTCCATAAATGGTGGCTTTTTCCATCCTTCCTCCTGACGTTGTGCAGGACCCTATGCAAGACTCTCTGGGCAGGTGACAAAGGACTGCTGTGCGTTGTATCTACTGATTACTTTATGCCAATCCATTTCTTTCAGTACCCTTCAGATCAAAGCGTGTAAAATTTGACTTATATTCTACATTAGGTGGTAGTGTGGGGGGAAAAAAGGTAACTGTCTCGGCTCCTTACCGGAAAGATTTGCCCAAGAAGGCATTTATAATTTCAAAGCTTAACTTATCAAACAATTTTGATATCGTAGTGCACAATTCAACCTTCTCAGGAGCTAATAAATCTGCAGAAAATACAGAGAATTACTCCCTACTTCATAAATTGTGGTTCAACAACCAAAAAATTCTTCCAGCAGCTATGGCTGATGCCAGATAAACGACAGAGTTGCATTTCACCTCTCCTTCCCCTCTTCTGTTCACTCTGCAGCCTGTTTTCTGTGGGGACAGAAATCTCCATGCCAATATTCACATGGCCATTACATCTGAACTAAAAAATGGATGAAGTAATCCACCCCCTCCCTGGATGTCATGAATGCCCCAGGGAAGTGGTACCCTGCAGCTGGGGTCCAACCCACTCTGCTCGCTGTCGCCTTTGCTATACGCCACCACAGCTGGGGCCACAGAAACCTTACCCTTAGGAAATCCTTTTTTTAAACGTTTGCAAAGAGGCAAGAAACCAACTAATCCTTCCCCCAGCTCCAGAACAGCATAAATTACCCCTACAGCAGCAGCCACCAAACTATTTTGGAGAGATACAGCCATGCAAGTATGCCAAAAGCACCACCAACAAAACGAGCACGTCAGATACGTGCCGGATCTTAATTAGGGGGCTCATCGTTTCAAAGTGTCTTGCACACTGACACCAGCACTTCATGGTCCCCTTCCCAGCCCCCCTTGTCAAAACTCTACTTGGTATATATTTATGTCACCTGTTACTAAAATCCCATGATGCTGAAGTTTCCACGTTCCCCACAGGCCATTTATTCCATTGATTCCCTAGCCTTACTGTTTAGGAAAATTTTCCCAAATGTCTGACCTAATTCTTCCTACTTGAAATGTAGGCACACTCCTCCTCACCCTGACGACAGTGGATGCTTAACACGGCTCTGAGCTTGCAGACGGCTGCCATTCACCTCTCAGACCAGTCTCTCCTCTGCCTCTTCCGGCAAGTCCTATTTTTAGTCCTCTCTTAGGCTCTTTTCTCTCTCCTCTGTTCTCTTTCCCATCAGCCCACCTCCTTCTCGAGCAATAGCATCCAAACCCTACTTTCAGCTGAAGATCAACTGTGCTTACTGGTGCTGAACAGACTGCAAGGATGGCTTTATGTCTGAAAACAATACTCCTCTTTATACCTCCTGGTAGCAAAGAGGTCAATATTTTCACCATATTATGACACTTATCAACTTAGTTTTAACCTTTGATTCGTTCATAATCCCACACTGTTTTCTCCAAACTCCTGCCTAAAGATCTCCCAAGTGGAAGAAAACTATGTTAACTACATTATATTCAATAAAAAGTAAGTAAAAAAACCCCCAACTACTAGGTAGCTCTTTTTTTATTATTATTATTTTATATTTAAGAAGTTCCTTCTCTTGTGCCGAGTATCATTGAAACAAGTGAAGTATTTATTAATATACGAGATCTAGTTTCAGTGACAGAGTGAACATGATTTATATTAGAACAACTGTGGCTCCCTGTATCCGAAGTACATTCAAGCCATGATACTCTGTTATTTATTAAAATATTAGGGAGTACCAGTTGGAAGCATTTCCAATTTCACTTACAGCTTCCATCCACTGCCGAAACACCCACTCCAGAAATAGTCACCTCAGTCCTTGGCAGGTGTTAGGGGCATTAGCAATTTGGCTGGTCTGAGCCCTCAGCACGTTTTCTGTAGCGGTTTCACAGGAGCTGAGAACATCTTTGAAAAAACGCAGGAACTCGACGATCTCACCCACAGTCAAGAGCCTCAGGGCCATTAAGGTGACCCGAGTGGCAGTGCTGGCAGCGTCGTAACTTATTAATAAATTGGGAGCAAGCTCACATCTGCTAGGAAAGGAAAGTCTAGTCTGCCCCATTTTATGGTCTGTAGCCGAGCCAAGCACATTAAAATACGTATTACTTCTGTCTACCTGTCACTTCTCGTAATATGCTTAGGTGAACCCATGGCTGCAAGCCAGAACCTAAACTGTTTCAACACAAGAAGTGGTTTTGGGGAAAAGTTATTTGCAACAGAAGTGTCAAGTCCCTTTCAGTATGCTGGCAAATGTTTGCCTCAACCCTTTCTGAACCAAAAGTTAAATGGTGAGGAAAGACTGCAATTTCAGGTTAATCTGGGCATCTTAATACACTCTTGAAATGAACTACGTGCTACGCCTCACCAATGAAAAATAGAAAATCAAAAGACTGATTGAGGCCGATTCCTTTAACCTGTATTTTAAGAACAGTTTTGATATCGGTTTCTTAAGAGGGAACAAAACCCCAACCTACGTTACACCACTGAGAACATCTATTCTTCCTATCCCTGGTACCACCAGTAAACATGCCGTGGAGACACGATGCCAAGGAACGGGCTGACAGGCCAATATAGGATACCATTTTATTCAAACCAGTTGCTAGACAATGGCTGGCATTCAGAGGACTGAAAACTTGCAGAGAAGCTAGTTCAAGCTGGCTTAAGTAGACGCAAGTGTGGACTTGGATATTTAGGAGTTCTTAAGAAGAAAAGCAGCTTGCAATATTTCAGGGTGGGGTTCTGACGCTTTTTTTTGCCTAATCCATTAGTACTAACTAAGACCAGAAACACGGCAGGGTCCTTTGTGCCCAGAACTGCATCTAAGCCTCAGAATTACAGCTGTAATTAATGGGTTTTCCAAGCTGGGGGGGGAAAGAATCAACCGGGGAAAAAAACTAAACCAAAACAATCCAAAAAACCCCAGCAGCCTGCAGACTGAGCAAGTTAAGGATTTCTTCTCTTACTCACACATACACACTCGCACGCAATCATACAAGAAAGGGCAAAACTCCCAAAACACACATACTCGAGGCTCTTCCCTGTTTCACCCCATTTGTAATCTTTTATGTTCTCATAAAAGCGTGCTGCCTTCAGGAAGATGAGGGTTCTTTCTATTTCTTATTATTTCATCTGCAGTTCAGCGCATTGCTTGACCTATGCTGACATAACCTTAAGTAAACCAGATTCAAGTATACAGTTGCACCATCCCTAAAGTGAGCTGTATTTTATTAGGTTTTTTTTTTCTTTTTTTCTCTCCCTCCACTCACACTTCAGAGGAGAGGAAATGCCTGCTGTGAATTCTTGTCCAGCATTTTAAATACCACATGAAGCACTTTCTTTTCATGGCCAGAGAGCTTCTCAAGGCCCGTAAGCCCTCCAAGAAAGAGAGGTGTAAATACCTTTCTCCTTCACGGGAGAGCGGGAAGCAGCTGGGCTAGAGAGGGAGCCAGCAGCCCCTGCGTGCCACGGCACCCACCCAGCGCTGGGTGCTGCCCGAGCCCCCTCTGCCCACGCCCACGCAAGCGAGGACACAAAATACCATCGGCGGGATACCCAGCCACTTTGCCGCCAACCAGTTCCAGTTGTAACCGAAATCAGCAAGTACCCAAAAGCTACCAATTTTTGGTATGAAGATCGCACAGTTATTTTTCAAGCAGCCAGTTGCAGCACCCTACATACTTCAGCCATACATTCATTATGGCTGGTCATACTGAATTATGTGTGGAAAGGCTGAATTATTACCTTTTTGCAACAACCTCGGTGTTGTAACACCCAAAAGTCTCATATGGGACAGTTTTGTAGCTTATTAAACTAGACACATTTTTGTGCTCTACAAGCTTTTAATCGTCAAGGAAGATCAGGTACAGCTATAAATCTATGAAATGTATTACAAATAATGCCACATGTTCAAATTAGTTTGACTTGATGGGGAAGACGATTCCCTTAGTTTATTCCTTTAATGCTCAGGCCAATGTACCACAGTGCCACAGCAGCCTGTAAGGTACAGCCTATCTCTTACCGCAGCTGAATAAAAGGCAATCTTAAAACTCCAATCCAACAGGGACGAATCCAAACTTCTCCGTATATGCTACTACCCTTTGACATAAGAATAGAAACTCCACCAAGTCACTATTACATACCTATTTTAAACACTTCAAAACAAAAATGCTGGATTTTTTAGGTTTTGGGGGTTGGTATTTTGGTTGGTTTTGGGTATTTGGGGCTTTTTTTGTTATTGTTTTGGGTGGTGTCCCCCCCGTCCCGTCCCCCCCCAAGATGGCTCTTGCCGTCATTCTTTCTCCTCTCAAAGAATGACCTCTGGTTACTGTGATGTGTTAAAAAGCAGATTTTTTAAGTCATGTATGCACCTAGCAAGCTTAAGTCTGGCACGCATCCCTCACAACTCCTCCTCATTCAAAAAATTTTATATAGTGAAAAACCTGTGCCATACAAGTAAAGAAAAAAAAAAAAAAAAGCTATTTTCAGACCAGACCGAATGTATTTGAATGAAAAAAACTAAACTCAGTCCTGAGAAAAATGACAGAAAGGGAAGACTGAGTCAGCCTTAGCACTGCATTGGCTATAACTGCCCTAGCAATTTGTACCACTACTAATCTCAGCACTGGTGCCTGATCTATACAACAGGACTTACAGATACCCTAAGCAGATGCAGAACTACTTCCCAACCTATACACTTTTAAAGGCAAAAGGATCTGGAATTTTCCTTCAAACTACCGGTGCAGGTTTGCAACATGAGCTACAGTGCACTTACAAACCCCACACTCGGTGGCGTGGGTTTTCTAATTTGTTTTAATTTGCAGGTCTCGGCAGGCACAGGCAGCGTGCTGTTTGGACCACAGTAAAGCCAGTGCAAAGCACGTGGACGTCAGGTTCTCAGCCTCAAACATTTAATTGTACGGACCTCCTTCTCTCAGGCCAATGCCCCTCGCCTAACGCGGACATGGGCAAGTGCTTCTCTTCTCAGGGGTTTATATTTATCCCTGGCCCAGGTGCCGTTTTCCAACAGCGAACACGAGCTCGCCCGTGCTGAGGGCTCTGAAACAAAGGCAGGAATTTTCCCCCCCCTTCTACACACACCTCTCTGTGTGCGCGATCCATTAAAATGATTTCATACAACCAGGTTCATGTGTCAAGGAACGAGTGACCTGGAGTTTTTGAATGTTCAAAGCCAGCATATATTTGGCCCTGCGCTTTATTTATGTTCTATATGTACTTCGCCTCCCTGAAGCCTACAGCAAACAGCTGTCATTAACATTCACCCCTTCTGCTAACACTTTCCTTAATCCCTAACTGACTTTCCAGCCTATAATTAAACTTTCCAGCTGCCGCACTCAGAGATGGCACCAATATCCATCATTTGTTTCTAAGCAGTCCCCAAAAAGCTCTTTTTCCAATTTCCAAGACCATGGGCTAGGACCAAAGCCTCTTACACTTAAAGGTTTTAGGCTAAAAACCTTCCATTCACTTACAAATTCTCCCATCTTCTGCTAGGGAAATTACGTGGCCAAGTAGTATTATCTTAATAATTAAACTAATGCATTTTTATAGTGCCAATAGGTGGAGTGCAAAGGCTCGAAAACTGATGGATAAAAGCTGCAAGTGCTTCCACATTTTGCACGGAAAACACACTGGAAAGAACTGTATAACCATCATCACTTAAAAAGCCCAAAGTTTAAACAGCAGCTCTGCAATGAAAGAATTAGGATTTGGAAAGACCTTCTGACTAAACGTAATGAAAACCCAAACATCTTACTTTAGATCGCAACAGTAAATTGGTGTTAGCACTTCAATCCTGAAAATCTGTTTTTCACATTCATGTAAATCTTTACATGAAGGGTAGAGATGGTTGGCAACATTTTCATCTGATGCTGTTGTTACAGTGTTCAAGAGGACTTGATATTGTATTAGAAAATGACTGGCTTCACAGCTGAAAAAGGAAGGGAGAAGATGTCCGAAGCAAACACTGTATTTTTGGGTAACATGACATAACACGACACCAGGGCACAGCTGAACAGAGCAGGTCAGGGCAGTGTAACACCCAGTGCGTGCACACATGCCACGGGCTTCAGGACAACTGTGATCCACAAGTCCTGCAGATCCAGGACAAGAAAACCCACCAGATAGCCACAAACTCACGTTACTTTTGCGAGCCCAAAATGTCTGGGACATCTGCTGAGCCTCTGAGTCCACAAAGCTCGCCCACCCCAAAACTGAAGGCTGGATAACCACGCACGTCACCCTCAACCCCAGAGCTCTGCAACTCTGTGCACTGCAGAACAGGAGCCAACATCTCCAAATATTATCAGTTACAGAGTAGGGCAACATTTGCTCGACTGCCGAAGCGCTATCATTACGAACAGCGAGTGGGCTCCGTTCATAACATGACTGGCAAGCGTCCACCTGCAATCCCGACAGCCCATCGGCCCGCAGCAAGCGCCTCGCTTGCTGATGAAGATGCAGGGATGTTCAGGGTCAGCCACCCCCATGTCTCCTCTTAATGTGTTTAGGAGTCACAGCGTGCTTTGGCTTTGCCTTTTGCCTCACGTGGCAGAGATGAACTGAGTGCTTAGATCCAGCCTTCACATTTCTGAAACCGCAGGCTGGTTTTACACAGGATGAAGGCTGCAGCCTTGCTGAAAGTTATCTGCTATTTAAACAAAGTGGGGGCCCCTTCAGGAAAGGAATGCATTCATTTTCTATTTTATCCCACTGTTTGAGGCTAACAATTTAACATTAAGGTTTTAATGTTGCAAAATATTTCAATAACTGCGCAGGATTTATCAGCTACTGTAAGACTATTTTGGTAGGCTACCAGGAGATTAATCATTTGGGTTTTGTCAAGTCTAAAAGCATCACCACTCAGCGAAGAGATCACACCAGACAGGTGCAAAAATTCAAAGCTTGGACAGCTATGGCTTGTTCCTAGTGGCAAGGCAAGAAGGGTCAACATTTTAAGTGGAAATTAATAGGCTTTCAGTCCTATCTAACCTATAGGTGAAACTTTCCTCCCTCCTTACATTAAACATATCACTTTAAAGGTGAATTTTGAAGAGCGCACGTGACACGTTTAAGCTTCAAATATGTATGCTTTGAGAGGTTAGGAGAACACGAAAACAGTGTTTAATTGAAAACTGTTTGTCATTTTTAATCACAGGATAACTCTACAAGAGATGCGACTGATGCAATTTAAATTTTCACCTGACAAATTGAATTATTGATCTTCGCAGTGCCTACAACAAAGGATCAAGCGGAGCAGTCAGTCAGTTACCAGCCCCAGGAGCTACTACAGAACATCCTTGAGATGGGGAAGCAGCACCTTGCAGCACCTCGGGGTGAAGCACTTCTCCCTGAAGGTGCTGCAGCCAGGAGGGCCCGGGACCTCTGTCCTTGCCCCCACTGCTACCTCCTGGCTTTGGTTTTCCGAAGCAGGGGAGGACCTTGGGCAGCCCCACCGATAAGAAACGCTGCGGTTTGCGAGGAAGGCAACAGAGAAACAATGTTGAGGGCTTTATCTGCACCTGGAAAGAGCTGTTCGTTCTGTACTGGCAGCTCTGGCAGGGAGGACCAAGGAGCTTGAGGAGCTTTTCACTCATGCCTGAATGAAAGCCTTACCTACTACCAGTCACTACTTCATTTCTCTACAGAAGGCGATAAATACTCCAAGCTCTTGCTAAGTTTTCAAGGAGTTGCCTTTTTCTAACAGTGTACACTTGTCATGATGTCTTGCCACCCGAGCTCTGGAAGATACCATGCATTTTGCAGAGCTGTCATCTTAAGTGATGTTAAATATTACTCTTAGGTAATAATTTTCTATCTCTCTCATATTACCGATCAATAATTTCCTTATTATGTGTCTAACCAGAGTTCAGAAAGAAAGTTCGTTCTAAAAATTTCCACAGAGTAACTTAAAATGGGGTTTCCATACACCACAATTTCAGAATACTAGGTTAAAGCAGAATAGGTTATACAAGGTCTTAAAACAAAGGCCAAATACCACCAGAAGGCAGGACTCCTCGCTTGAGAATCTCAAGATGTTGGGCTTAAACGTGCCACTAGTCAGAGAGTGACTCCTGCTCAGCCCACTTCTCAAACTAGTATGTTTTTAAGTAGGAAATAATCCCGTTCATCATGTAAACACTTGTTCAGACTCTTGTTACTGTTTGCACTATCCCTTCTGAATTTCTGGACGGTTTCTTTCAGGCTCAGCAGCCAACATTTAATTAAGAAATATTTAACCACCAGTATTTTTTAAACAACAGCATGTAAGCAGAAATAATTGCTTATTATATCTACTTTACAAAATCAAAATACAGCCAGTGGAAACCAGATACAAAACACTCGCCTTCAGCTGAACCACTTTTGTTTAGAAAATGAACAGACAATGCATTTCCTTGGCTGAGACCTTGATTTGTTTGCCAAGTCCCATCCTGCAGCGATTCTTCTTCTTACAACAACATCCCAGGCGCAGAGGACACTATCAAGGAAGCAGACTCTGTGGGTTAGGAACAACGATAGCCCTAGTGTGCCTTAAAAGAAGGTAGTGAAGTGTTTTTAGTAAACTATGTAATGTAATATGTAGTAAATGTATCTATTTTATCCCTTTATAATTGCTTGGAAGCTACAGAATAACAGCTATCTTCTTAGTGCAATTTGTATCTTTATAACATGATGGCTCATTGCTGCATCATCTATTGCATGTCAGCATGTTTTTACTAAAAAAAAAAAAAAAAGGCACAGCAAGATTTCTTACATCTATGGAGATATTAAACACTTGTATCGATTTCCACAAACTGCTTAAAAGGAGGAAGCACAACTACACTGACTGCATTCTTCAAAGCAACATCACAGGATCAGAAGGTCATGGAGGGCATCTTCTTTCATACAAGCTACCTTGCTTTTAGATAGAAGAAACACCAGCACACCGGCAAGAGTTGGAAAGAGGTGCTTTGGATGATGGAAACTGCAAGACACAGGCAAACAGCAAAATAAAGTGCAATGACCAAACTGCTACTGGGGTGACGTGAGGCAATTCAGAACAACAAGGGACGGGGAAAACACAGTGATCATGTCTGCACAGCAGACAGGTAGAAACAAAATTGGAGCTGAAGAAGGAGGGAGTCCAACACCAGGCAGAAAGTTTACTTTAATACAGATACTCCTGCTACAGAAGCTGCTGGTATCCTTCTGGGCAATGTAACACAGAAATTACAACCGCCTTGACTCTGTGGGTAACCTCAAAACCACGCCATTTGCCCTATACTGGCAAGAGACATTTTATGTCTGTTCCTGTAGCACAGCACTGGGAAGTTGGTAAAAATTTAAAAAGAACGAACTTTTTGTTCTTCAGCTCTGCATCCTTAATTCAATCACTGTCCCCCCAGGCTGAGAAAAGGACTGGCTTTACTGCTCTGCATTACCACATTAGTAGAGAAGCTGCAAAGTATAATATTAATGGTTTATATATCATGTGAGTGTAAGAAAAATAGTTTTGGTTTTGCACAATGAAGAACAAGTCAAGAAATCTGTGTGTCACACCACTAGCAAATGAGGATAAAACCCTTTCAAACTTTAAACATGAAATTCTGGATGGTTTCATTTGGCTTTGCAAGAACTGTGGTCAGTGGGTACAGATTAGAAATATTAACCTTAACACCAACACTTTCAGGAGAAAGGCAGGCTTTTCAAGTAACTTCAGCGATACCAGTATTTCACCATCACAGTAATTAATCGTGTGGCATATTCAGTTATGTGCAAATGCAAGTAGGCACACAGTTTATGCAGACGGAAAGCCTAGTTGAATATATTTAAATATACTGACGAAGGAGGTGGGCGCTGTCTTTTCTCCCTGACTTGGACAGCCGGTGGAGAGCAAAAGCATTGTCTGCTGGCTCTTCTTCGCCAACCCATTACAGGTGGAAAAGGATTCCCAAGATTGGAATAAACGAAGACAAATCAACTATTGTCTAGTTCTTGAGGGTGCCATTAAATAGGGCGGCATGAGAAGTGGTTGGGGAGGGTAGTTATCTTTTTTACTTTTTCCAAGATATCTACTATAGCACATTGATATATTATTTATTGTCATTATATGTACACGCATAATCTACACACAGCATTAGTGGCATTGAGGGCAGGACTGAACGCATAATATAAACCAGTGTCAACACCAGATCTAAACCAGAGCAGAGCCTGTCCGCTACCTCCTTTTGCTGGAGTGGGGAATTACCCACACTTAGCTCACTACCCATGCAACTAGGTGATCAAATCCCGACAGCGTGCTGGCACAGTATTAAAGGACCCTCCTAATTGCCATGCCTCAAATTCCAGCTCTAAGCCTCCTAAGTGAAAGCCTGCAAACTCTTTAATAAATCATAGGAATCAGAGATGGAAATTAGGTCATCTTGCCCGCACCTCCTATCCGCACTGTGAGTTTGCTACCCATACGGTGCTGCTGAGTGCTCTGTCTCGGCAGCTCCTAAATGATTCACGTGCTGAGGTTTCTCCCAATTCCCCAGGCAGGGTGTTACACAGCCCAGTGAACCTCGCCATCCAACCCACCTACCAGCCTCGTCCTCTCCACCCCAGTTTTGCCTCTGACCCATTTTGTTCTGTTCCTATTTATATCTCCTTCCGACTCCCCCAAAATCTGCTCTTGATGCTACCACAACCACCATCCGGCAAAAATTGTTGCTCAGGAAACGTTCTTCTGCCTCTCCTGTAATCCTACTGTAGTGTGCTGCTATTTTTAGGAGAAAAAGGAGGTGGTAAGGGAATGAAAGGCTGCCAGCTCCAGCTGTACAAGAATAATGCTCCAGTACGTGGAAACTACATTACAGTGTTTCCCTTTAAGCACATATAATTAACCAAAACTTTCAGTCTTCTGGAACGATCCAAAAGAGAGAGACAGAAGAAATGGAAAAGACAAATTCCAAGGTTAAAAAAAGCACCATCTCACTTCACCTTTCAACCCCACAGCTGGGCCTCTCCTTCCAGGGTTGCTCTCAAGATTTTACACTGGCGTTTGCCTAGTGAGCCGCATGGTTAAACCACCAATGTACTGCCATAATAAAGTGACCAGTTAAGAAACCTGCTTACAACGAGAGGCAACTGTGCCTTGCGCCAGCCCCTCAAGTGGGAGCGAGACCTGTGTTTTACTCCTGCTTCGAGACACAGCGACGTGCTGACCTCCGACAGGGCCGCTGCCCATCACTCTCCCCAACCTCCCCGACCAACGCTGGTGCCAGATGCCCCGTGCAAAGGGCTCTGTGGAACCAGTGCCTGGACTACCAAGACCACCTGGCTAAACCGAAAACACCCTGCTTTCCTGAGAGCACACTTTTATACCTCACTCACCATCTTCACCTTTATCAAACCTCGTATTTACTGATATGTAAGGTTAAGAACTGCTACTAGGAACAAACCAGAGGTACTAGGTTTCTTGCAGCAAATAATTCCCATAGGCAAGCAGCAATGTTTCTCTGTATAGATGTATATGTCCGTACACCGACTCCAGCGCAGCTGGGCTGGGGAGCAGAGGGGCTGAGGACTGCCCGCCCCAACCCTTGCCCTGCAACAGCGGTAATTTAATTGAAAGAAAACAGCGATGAATTCAGCGGACCTGGTGAAGTAATCATCTCCAGGGTCCTTAGAGAGATTACAGCTTCCTGACCTAAGCTTCGATTTGGTAGGGTCAGATTTCGATACCTCTATCTAAACAGAATCGAGCCTTGCTTCACAGACAGGCTTACCGATTTCTGTGGGAAGACTGGCAGATAAAGATACTCCCCGATGTGAGTCAGGGTGCAAGAACAGGTCTCTCAGTTCGCATAAACATATGTTTCCTAGGTCTGGAAGAGATTTTTTTTCCTCTTCACAGCCTGTTTGCATTTGCTGGCTTATTAAACAAGATTTTATTTGCAGACGGTATGTCCTAGGAAACCAGGAGGTGTTACACATAATTGCCCTCAGACTCATAAGGAGTAAGCAAGGTAACCTCCACCACCAGGGACTCCTCCTGCTCCACTGCCACCAGCAATGTCATGTTCCCTGGCTGCTGGGAGCAGTGTCACCTCCTGCCACCAGAAAAAGGCTGCTGGACCACCCCTACGTGTGGCTGCCTCCCAGGATTTACTCACCTCCTCCGCTCCTCCGGGAAGGTGGAGAGTGCTGAGGCTGAGCCACTGCAAGGGGTGAAGCTCTGAGGATGAGGAACGCAGAGGGATAATCCAAAATCGGGAAGAGGGGAATGGGGCCAGGTACTGGGCCACCTGCCTGGGTGACGGGAAGGATGGACGGTGCCAAAGGCTCCTGCCCCAGCAGGGACCCTGCCAGGGAGCCCAAGGGAAGGGGCACCCAGCCAGCGACCGCAGCCGAGGGAAGGGGACGTGTGGTTGGAGTGACAGTCAAGAGCCTGGCTGGGGGAGCAGGACCCAATGAAAAAGAACAGCAAAACCACAGGCGTAAGTGTGCAGCTTGCTCTGGTTTGACACGAGCTGGAGACAGGCGTTTTCCCTTCCTCCCTCCCATGAACATCCCATCATCCATCTTGGGCTCCACCCAAGAGCCCACCAGGGTCAGCTGTTCCCACCTCAAATACCTTCCCCCACGTGCTACCTGCAGCTTATCTGGGATCAAAACCCAGCCTCTGTTTTAGGAAAAAGGCTGCAGTAAAAGCCAAGCGATAGATGCACGCTATACCTTGGTAGTTCAGATTTTAACATAGCCTGAAAACAGAAACATCAACCACTCTCCATTCCATGCGGGAGCTTTCTTCTCCCACCTCTAACTCATTAGAGCAGTGCTATGACTTTTCCCTTCTGTCACATTTGTCAGTAAACACACATTTCATACAAATACATGCATGTGAGCATGTATCCAAAATTGTATCCTGCTTTTTTCTCTTTACGCTCCCCTCCCAGCTTCTCGAAATATTTCTTTATATTCACATATGCTTTCCATTTATTCTAACCCTTTACCCCCCACACGCGCTCTGAGTCCCCGGTTTCCACATTCTTCTGTAACCCTCTAAACTAGAAAGACTTTTCTCAGTGGGATCAAACATCTGGTGGGTGATCCTCATGCAGATTTCTGTACTTCTTTTGTTTCTCAGCTTGCCAACGGATCAGTTTTGATAGGTAGTGAAGCCACTGAAAGGGATTCTCTGTCTGTGGTACACAAAGTATTTCCAAGATCTGTAAAGGGAAGGGTAAAAATTGAAGGGGTCTATGTAAAAAGGGGTTTTTCCCCCCTTTTTTTTACTCCTATGTACTTTTTAAACTTTTATTTATGTATTACCCTTTCACACACCGCATCACATAGGGTGCAAATAGATTTGTGATTTAGAAGATTATTATAATTTCCCTTTTTGCTTGTATCCACTTTATTCAAGAACAACCAGCTCTGCTGATACAGTCAAGTAAAAAGTAAAGACTTCATTTTCCTCCAGACACAAAAATCTGACAATTACTCAAATTGCATTATATCAGTTACTCAGGAAGGGTGTAGGAGATATGGAGTTTGCTGTCTATACAGCACATTGTCTCAGATTAACTCAGTTGTCCCAAATACTGACCCATTTCTGCTTTTCCACAGATATTTAGTCCTCCCGAGTTCCCTCTGCACCAATGCTCATGGTGACAACGACTGAGACTGTCAGGGGCAGGCACAAAGGGCCCGAAGGATTTCTCCTACTGAAGCCAAGATAAGTGCTTACTCTCTTCTTCTCCACTACCTGTGCTGTACATTTTAGGAAACGGAGATCTTTCCGAAGAAAACAAGCATTTCTCTTTGGGTGTTTCTCACCAGCTAATGCAAGAGGAAGTGCTATGTGTCCATATACACATTTAGACTTGGACCGTTCCCCAGCCATTAGAAATGGCTAATACTGGAGATTAAAACAAAGAGAAACACGCTATAAAACCTAGCTAATTCATCATCTTTTCAGTAGTTCATCTCTTTTAAAGGCTTCCTTTACGGTACTGATTCAAACTGCTCAGTGATGCTTATTTAAGTCTAGTTCTGGGTAACACTCTTTTATATACTCTATAACTTTTGTACCAAATAAAAACAAACCATTGTGCTCCTTCAGAATAAACACGTTTTCAGCTTAATTTTCAGCTTAGTTGACAGTGATCATATTTTCCAGTTATACGCATGCATTTATTTTCACTTGATTAGAGAGAAACTGTGTCTGAACAAAACACTTTGAAAATTCAAGCTCTGCAGTCATAACATATTTCCAGTTAAAAATGCAATAAATAAGATGCTAAAACACAATATCCCAGGGCCATGCTATACACACTGAAAAAGCACAATCCTGCAGACTCACAACAGCCCTCCCTGCACGGACCAACCCTTTGTTTTCAAAGCCCAACATACATTGAACGCGCACTGAACGTACACAGATTCTTACCCAAGGGACGTATTTTGATGTGGTAAAGTCACACAGTTATTAATACTTTCATGTTGAAAATGCTGTAGCTCGAGAGATAAAGCTGATGCTTCATCTCATGAGAAACAAGTATTCTTTTATAACCGCTTATAAATGGTTTGATGTTTTCCCTGAGACAACAAGCAGTCGTTTATTGGTACATGAGATTTCCACGAAACAAGTCTGAATGTCACCCACCATGAATAACACATTTAACACATTTCAAGAACTTTCTGTTAACTCAAGATCATGCCTGAAACACAAAGAAGTGACATTTTACTTATTTAAAAAAAAAAAAAACCAAAACTATACATAGCCCCCAAGGAATTCACAACCATCGCACCAAAGAACAAATCTAACAAATATAGGTGTGAGCACACTGCTGTGGGTCAAACCTGCCATCAGTGCCCGTATTATCCATAAACCCCCCACCAGCCTTCAAAGAAATACCTGTAAACAGTAATTTTTCAACAAAGACTAAATATTCAGCAGGTTTCCACTACAGACAAAAAAAAGACCTCACCCTGTTTAATTCAAAAATTACGTAAATTGTAGCTTCACCTTCACTTGCTCCTTCTCGGAAGAGAGAATAAAACCCCAACTAAAATTAGACCTCTTCAGCTTTGCTGCAGTTCCCCAGCAGACAGACACAGCCCTGCCCTGCGAGGAGCCGCCAAGGCAGAGGTGCGGGGGGGGGGAGGGGGGGGCTGGCGACGGTGCCACACCCTGCGGCCCCCCCCATTCCTCCTCCTCCTCCTCCTCCCAAAGGCTAAACCTGCCCACCGCAGAAGCAGGCTCCCATCGGATGAGCTCCTGACATGCATCCAACCAGCTCCTCGGTCATACGGGGCAGCCTTTGGGGAGACGAGGCCATCAGCTGCATCATTAAGGGAGGGTTGCGACTGCGTGCAATTAGTTCAGGGAGAGGCCCAGGCTGTACCGATTAAATAAAACCAATATATTTTTAATACTTCCTGATGCGTTTCATGTTTTCTGCTGCAGTGAGCAGGTCTGCAGCATGCCGACAGCTCAAGGAGCTTTCCTGCTCAAGCGGTGCCATAAGGAATAAACTTCCAGTGGCTCTTACTGTAATGCGGTGCTCTTGGGCTCTCGTCTCTCCTTATTGCCATGCAGGTCTCATCCTCACGTTAGAGCTGAAACTTTCCAGCCCAAGGAGACCAGCACAGCAGCATTCGCCAGCACTGTATTATGCATGTACACACACAGGTGCAGCAAGACCCGTGAATTTAACCACATCGGTGATGCAGTGGGATGATCTTGACCTGTTAAGACTCTACAAAAGGACTGTTCTCCATAGATCTAGACGAAAAGCATACACTCGATCGCATCTAATATTTACTGATCAAAACCTTACACGTTTTTCTTATCTTCTCATTTTCTACGAGACTTAGTTACACTTGTTTTCTTCATACAAATCTTTCAGCTTTCCATGGACACAGGCAAATGCTAACAATATTAAAAGTAAAATGAAAAAAAGACATAATTCAGATTGCCACACTGTAAAAGGACAGATGCGCGTGGGACACACCTAACCCAGAGCCTTCCTTTGGCAAGCAGGCCTCTGGCTTGCAAGCATTTTGACAGAAAAGACTTCGAACATCGTAGGTACTTTCCCTTTGACTTACAAGCGACATGCATGTTGAGTTGAGGACATACTTTCCATCCCTGCCTCTAACACAACCACACGCTGGCAAACGGCATTTGGAGCAATAATCACCTTGACTGAACACCTTCTTCCTCAAGCACAGCCGCGAAAGAAAGAAAAATAATCAAGAGAGCAGCAAGGCCAGATTAGCTATACATTGCTAGTCCCGAAGATCGCAGAAGTGCGAGTTTTCGAGCTTCTCAGTATATATGATGAAGTTTCGACTCTAAATGAAAATGAAGAAAACCTGAAAAGACAAGAAAAACCTACTTCCCACTCCCTGCACCCAGCCCCCCTCCGGTCACTCGAGTGCGAGGGGCCGCAGGCAGGATGCGGGCGGGATGCAGGCAGACGGCACCCGCGCAGCCTTCCTGCCGGCCACACCCTCACGCTATTTCCCTTTCCCCACAGACCTGGCCGAGCACGGCAACTTCCACGCCGCGCTCCGCGGGGCCACGCGTGGGGAGGGTGGCGGGCGGGGAGCAGGGGGGCAGCGCCCGGGCCGCTGCAGCGCACCTGGGAGCCCGCGCCGCGGCAGGCAGGCAGGGAGGGAGGCAGGCAGGGACGGAGGGAGGCAGGCAGGGAGGCGCGCCCGCCCCACGCGCGATTCCTCCCCCGGGCGGCCCCGGCAGCGCGGGGCGGAGCAGCCCCGGCCCGGC